>CM066593.1:11607505-11730005 GCA_033816785.1 Picus viridis | reverse complement strand
GGTAGTGCACAGCTGTTAGCTGATATTAATTGTTCATTAGTGATTGTTGTGTGTAGTTTCTTCCTTGGAGGTTAGAGAGGTTTTTGTCTTTTACCTGCAACAGGATTATCATTGTCAAGAACATGTAGAAACCAGCAAGAACCGGAGACAGAAAATTGCCATTCTCATCTGGGACATCATAAGGTGGATGCTCTGAGAAGTTTCCAGTCCAAATGCCATGCCCTATGGGGATATTGAATACAATACTGAAATATGCTGAGCAATAAGCTGATTGACAAAGCTTCTGAACTTTGCAGATATGGACTGTGATGATAATTGAAAAGAAAAAACATTTCCAAAGCAACAATCCCCAAGCAAAGCTGTAAGTCTAACAGAGAGTGCAAAGTATAGGCAGAGCTTTGTAGCACATGCATATAATTAACATGCTAGATGGTCATGGAAAATTTTATTCATTTCTCCTTCAGCAAGTGTTTCCCAGGGCTCTTGGTTCTGCTCTCTCTATGTAGCTTGCAGCAATGTCCATCTCTACCACCTGCCTTTAGAATTCATCAGTGCTGAAGACTCTCATTCCTAAAAGAAATAATCTTATAGCCTTTGTATAGATAAGTTGAAATCTTTCTTCTCCTTCCTGACCATTATTGATTTCAATCTATCTTTGTTGGCAATGATCCTATAATTCAGTCCAGCTCATTTTTACATTACCTTCAATTATGTCATATCCCAAAATTGCTTCTTCCCCCATGTCTTAAATATTAGTAGATTGCATTACTACAATGAAGCTTCCATTTCAGGTCTTAACAACATCCCATCATGACTACTTTATCACCTTTCATGCTGCCCTTACTGAAATGAACTGTGCTCAAGGATGTTAATAATTTACAGCATCAGAAACTTCACATAGAGTGAGGACAAACAGTTTGGTTTCCCTCATTGCAGCATTGCTCCAAAAACCTTCTATTAGCCCACTAGGCATATCCAGCTCTGAAAAAAAATTTCTGTTAGCACCAGTTAAGCAAGCAGTTGTTTTGCAGCAGCTGCCCACTAACATGGAGCCAAACCAATTCAAGTTATTTCAGCAATACTTTCTGGTTGCTAGACACCATGATCACAGCTTAGCAAGAACAATTATATTCTACAAGCCACTTCTTGCTGCAATTTCCACTCGTGAGATTTCTTCCTAGAACCCTACGTTCAGACAAGGTTACAAAGCACAAACTCATGGTAGAGCTAAGGGACATTTTTGAATGGATGTAAGCTAAAGACTTGTCACTGATTTACATGTTTCACTTAGACTACAAACACTTACTTTTATTTATTTATTTTCCCAAACCTGAGCAGATAAATTGGTTTTTAAATGCCATTTTTTTTTTCTTTTTCAATCCAAGACCACTTTATTCCTCAAGGGCCCTAATACACACACAAAAGAGATGTCTCTAAATCCACATGACAGCAAGCAGGGAATAATGACAATGCAGTCTCTGCAGACTTCAGTTGTCAAACTGAAATCCCATTTCTGTGTCAAAAAAAGTCCACTGCAGCATGAAGGAATAAAATTTAAAAAGCAATTAAATCAGTTCAAGTGTTCATCTTTTTTTTGGATGGCCCTTACTTCTACTACTATTACACTGATAACTGGCTGATGTGTCATATCACATATCCAGGGCAGGCTCAGGAAAACTTGCCAGGGCCACAATGTTTGACTTTGTCAGTACAAACCAAAATCACAGCAGTAGCACTAATCACAGAATCACAGAACGGTTTGGGTTGGAAGGGATCTTAAAAATCACCCCATTCCAACCCCCTGCCATGGGCAGGAACACTGTCCACTAGACCAGGTTGCTCAAAGCCCCAACCAGCCTGACTTTGAACACTTTCAGAGAGGGGCATCCACAACTTCTCTGGGCAACCTGTTCCAGTGTCTCACCACTCTCCTAGTGAAGAAGCACTGAGATGTAATCAATTACAGAGAAAAGAGGCTTTGAACAGAAAGTGGTCACTGGAGCCCCTGCTACCTCCTCAAAGCAGTGAGTCATTCAAATGCCAGTGTACTGAAAATTTGGCCCTTTCAACAGCATTATGAGTTCCTATTAATCCTGACCTGCCTGGAATAGGTTAGAATCAGAGCTGGAAGACAAGCAGGTGCTTACGTGCAGTGAAGATGATGTTTTTGAGATTAACATTCTAGTAAAGTCCAGTCAGCTAACCCCAGTTTTTATATTCAAGTGTTCTCAGTTGCAAAGACCCTAGAAAAATGCAGGGTAGCCCTACCTAAACAATTATTTAATCCCACAGCTTCCAGTTAAGGGGCTTTTGAGAAAGAAGGTACCTGTGGAGACTGCAGGCTGGATGAATTGTAAAAGCTACATAATTTTACTTTTGCTGTTATAAACAAAGAACATCCGCTCAAGAAGCAGACCTCAGATGGCAAGTAATAATTCCTGTAGTGCATTAACCAGCTTCCTTGTTTTACACCTATTTTACCACAGTGGAATATGGGTTTATCTGAAATGTTTATAGCCATGGATGATTTTTCTTTTATCTGAGTTCCTCAGATTTGCCATTTTAAGTTGCCGTTGGAAAAACCAAAGACCTTAAAGATCCTAAGAACATTCAGCACATGTCTAGAAGACCAAACTTAACCAACATTTAAGATAAGCAATGAAGCAGAGGATTTTTGTCAGTGCTTCATACCTACTGCTCCAACAAGACACATCACAAAGAGGAGTCCCACACACAAGAATATATCCGTATTCATCCGTCGCTCCAACTTGCTGCGCTTGTAACGAGGACCACTGTTATTCAGCATGGCCTTAGTTTCATGACCTTCAAAACACAAATGAATATTATCACGTTTATGTAATATTTTGTAGGGTTTAACAAAGTATTTTTCTCACAAAATAAGAGCAGAATGCCTACGTTGTTAATTGGACTTTAGTTCTATTCAGTAATTTTATTGCCCACCTCCTCATTTGACTGAGCAGCAGAATATATCAGAGACTAAACCCAGAGGTTTACAAAAGTCATCCATTACATTACAGATTTCATCTGTCATATACATTTTGCTTGCCCAAAGACTGCAAACCCAGCAGTCGGTAGATCACAGAAATACTCAAAAGCCAAATCTCCTTGAGAATAAAAGGAAAAAGAACAATAGCATTGTAATTTTGTATTTTACAAACAACTTGATTAGGTGCTATAGAGATTCCTGAAACCTGCCTTTGAATACTTTTCAGCAGCTATTTTAAAGGCACCAGCAACATTTCACGTGTTAAATAAAATTCAACATGTCAGATCCAGCAGTGACGGGCACTGATGTTATTTAGTTTTTCACTACGTGGTTGTAAAGTGCTAACAAAGCACTGGTATGAGAAAAAAACCCAAACCTCTAATCCTTAAAATTCACTGAATTAGAATTGAGCTGGTATACTTGTAATAGGGAAAGAGAAGCCATGAGACAGAAATTGCTTTTTCTAGTCTATTAATATTATCTGAACTGTGGCTCAGCAAGTGGGATATCTGGATACCATCTGTTGCTATATTAAATGATATCTTTCATATTTATTTCTACAGTACTTCCCCTGAAATGCAGACCTTGTAATCTTGTATTGAGTTTTCATTTGTATGTGCATGGTGTATGCGAGAGGGACGGTTTTCCTTTTGCCTTTCCTTAGGGAAGTGATCTGAACCAAAAGCTGGAAGTCAGGTGCGATTCAGTCACGCCTGCTGGATTAATTCCAGGTTTACATCAAAGGTTATTAACTGATGCAGAGAGCAAGAGAGAAAATTCTCTCCAGCCTTATGTTCAAAACATTAACCCAAGAGCTGGGATTCCTGACTTCCTGTTCCAATGAACATGTAATTATTTACCCAACCTGGAGCTATGTCGGTGGGACTAGCTTATCCTACCAGTGTTCCTTCTTTTCCAACAAATGTCGATGTACATACCCACTTGTTCCACACAGTCAGGTATTCAGGGTGCAACTTGTGAAGCAGATGTATGTTCACTCCCACACAAGCAGAAGTGAGAAAAAACCCCAAGTGTTCCCTTTGGCAAACAAATGCTCTAACCACCAAACTATACTGAAGAGAAAGGTACTGCTGCCTGCACTTCTGTTCCTCCAGAGGCTGTGAGAATCTTGTTCCTCACTTTTCATTTATGTCAGGCTTAATGGAAACAAAACAAAACCAAACCCTCTAACCCTTTCCAGAAAACTCTCAAGGAAATGTTGATGGATTTATCTGGGGAAGAAAACAGAAGATATTTCTTTCCAAATATCACTTCTGCCATTCCCTTCCACTTCAGCTGACCAACAAGAAAAGGATACACCTGTAATACAGTTATCACCTTGCAAGAAATAGAATATTAAAAATGAGAGGAATAAATGACTTTTTTCTCCTCTAATCTTTACAGTTTCATATGCTGTGCAACACAGTACCTCACCTACCACCCTGCTAGAACCTTGTCTCTCTATTCATGGATGCTGGAGGGCTTATCTGAAACTTCATTCCGGGACTTTATTATTTGGAAAAGCATATAATTCTTGCTGCTGTCCTTATCACAATGAGGAAACTATATTGGCTGTCACTCTGTAATGAGGTTTTTGTGCATTAGTGCTATTGCTTTGTGTAGAACTATTTAGGCAGCCAGGGAAAGTACAGCCATATTTGGGTCAGATGAGAACTGCACAGGCTAAAAATCATGTTAAGTGATGGCTATACTCTTCACAAAGGCTTCCATTAGAAAGTAAGTTTGAGGAGTAATAGAGTTATAAAAATGGAGAATGTGCCATCTTATTATATGACTGATCTTGATTGTTCAGAAAAGGTCACAGACCATGATTAAAAGCCAGAATATAATCAATGTCAAAGAACCCTAGAAATTAAGCTGGTTCTGGCTCAAGGGAGTCTAATTTTAGAAGAAAAAGAATAAACTTTTATACTGACATTTACAATAAGATGTTGGAAATGGAATTGAAGACTTACTCAGATCAAAGACACCAGATCTTGAGAATGACTTTAAAACTCTAATCTTTGCAACCAGCAGCTTAAGCAACGTTAACAGAGATCCACATTAGTATCTGTACTGATAGCCAAAGGAACATACTGGGAGATCTTAACTAAAGAGATGAAAAACAGGAATTCTAAGGGGAGAAGGGGAGATAAGTTACTCCAGACAATATCAAGATGTTTGACAGAGACAAAGATAGTGCCACTTGCCAGAGACCCAGGGCAGGACTCGCTGGCTTTGGAGATAGATGAGTAATATCTTTACTTCAAAAAAGTTATGTAATTTTCCCATGTACTGCCAGTTTTAAATGTCAAACTGTGGTGCAATATTAGACTACCTATATACACTTAAAGTTATTTCCAGGGTAATTATGTATTTACCTAGATAGGAAATGCATCTTACCTGCATATATAACAATTCCTATTGCAGCCTCAGTATTTCTGATTGTGCATCCACGAAGCAAGAGGCTTTCAATGTTAAACCCAATCCGTTCGTGATTCGGCTGCTCCCTAGAAGAGATAAACAAGCAAACAAGCAAGCAATGCCTTTTTCTGTTCTAATAGAATATTAAACAAATTTTTTTGTGTGCATGTTTGTTTTAAGTTCAACTCAACAAACTCTGAAGGACCTATTTTGCTTGTGATCCACATAGCTTCAGTTAAGACCCCAGTAAGAAGTTACAGAGAAGTCCAAATATCTCTTTTAAAGAACACTTGCAAAGGCTGTGTATCTTGATGTCCATGTGAAACAAATTTGACTTTCACTCAGTACCCTATCTGGCAGGTTCAGTATCTCATAAATGAAGCCAAGATCTATTATGTGACTTAATTCAGATGGATTCCTTTTAGAAAGATGAGCAGGGTTACCCTGCTCATAGGGGCTCAGACGAATACATCCACACCCTACAAGGGCTTCTGTCAGCCATCAAAGGGCTTCTCATCTTTGTGAACCTCAGTTCAAACAGTCTCTAGGCTGAGGCTCTCTTCTTCGTTCTCACAAAGGACAGAATTTTCATCCTGTCTGAGAATGTCCTATTGCACGCTAGATGTCTGGCCTGCATTAGGAATAGTGTGGCCAGCAGGAGCAGGGAGGTCATTGTGCCCCAGTACTCTGCATTGGTTAGACCACACCTTGAGTCCTGTGTCCAGTTCTGGGCCCCTCAGTTTGGGAAGGACATCGAGACACTTGAGCGTGTCCAGAGAAGGGCAACATGGCTGGGGAGAGGCCTTGAGCACAAGCCCTGCGGGGAGAGACTGAGGGATCTGGGGTTGTTTAGCCTGGAGAAGGGGAGGCTCAGGAGCAACCTCATTGCTCTCTACCACTACCTGGAGGGTGGTTGTAGCCAGGAAGGGGTTGGCCTCTTCTCTCTAGCAACCAGCACCAGAACAAGAGGACACAGTCTCAAGCTGTGCCAGGGGAAGTTTAGGCTGGAGGAGAGGAGAAAGCTCTTCACTGAGACAGTGATTCGCCATTGGAATGTGCTGCCCAGGGAGGTGGTGGAGTCACTGTCCCTGGAGGTGTTCAAGAGGGGATTGGACATGGCACTTGGTGCCATGGTCTAGTCATGGGGTCTGTGGTGACAGGTTGGACTCGATGATCTTTGAGGTCTCTCCCAACCTTGGTGATACTGTGATAGATGCTTCTGCTAGCAGAATAGACTGATGGAAACAGAAATTGTAAGGTCAGTGCCCCATCAGGCAGGCAGGCAAGTTGTTACTTGGCTCTGAAAATGAAAGCAGAAAACTAATTTTGCTTACAGTTTTTATTATACACCCTGATTGGCTTCTCCAGAGATCTTTACCAAAGCTGAGATTCTTCACTTCAGTCACTCCATCTGCTTTTGCTATGTAAATATAATCATCTGAAAAGATCTTTTTGTCTAGAATATGTATCTTTTGCTACTTTCTATTTGATATTTGTTATTGCGTTTATCAGTAAACTGCTGTGTCACTTAAATGGGGGCAAGGTTAGTTGCTATCTTCAGGGCTAGGTACAGCCCTACACCTAATGTGCAGCTGCACATTATTACATGACATCAAACCAGATAAATTAAAAGGTTTAGGTGTCAGCAACCTACAGCTGGTAAAATTGTTAAAAAATAATGTCAGAAACTTGTTTTGTCTGGGAATCTAGATTCAGCCTTGGTGAAGTTCATCTAGTAGAAGCCCTCTTGCTTTCCTGTAAGCAGAATTTGCTGTGGTCAGGCATGTCAGAGGGATGTCATTAAGTTTTTACATTTTCAGCCAGAGAGTGCACTGCTACTGTTTTATAGCAAGGCAACAGAGCTTCAATAATTTATTATAGGTTCTTGGAGGAAGATGTAACCTGCTACAAGTAATTTTGCTCAATAGCTCAAATAACAGCATACTAAAGAACTAAAGGCAGAAACTTCACTAACTGCTGATAAGTAATTTTCACTGGCAAATCCTTTCATCTACCCCTGAAGCAGGGAGAGATAAGGCAGCTAATTCCATATTCCACCAAGCAGGTGAGATAATAGGCATCTCCAAAAGAGATTTCTGTTCCAGACTTTCAGGAAAGATTTGAAGATTTTGAAGCCAGCCCTGGGCCCTAAGGGTGTGTATCTGTGTGTATTTTCTTGTGACACATCACCTCCATTTCTACAATCTCGGTGCTCTTGTGCCATAATACAGCAGGCTAATTGGAAGGATTGCTCCAATTTAGATTATACCCAGTGGTCCTCAAAGCCAGCAACCATGGCCAGCAATCAATGTAAACTTGACCTCTTTTTTCCCTTTTAAGATATCATAGTAGAGAGGGAAATGGCATTGCTATTAGAGGCATCATTCTTACAGGGCATAAATTCTCAAGATCAGATTAAGCTAATGGGTGAGAACCTCTGGTTCACTCTTGTTAGAGGATCTGGTCATTTACAGTTGCTTCAAGGGCAAGACTTTCACTGCAGAGAGTCTCTTGGAGAAACATTAACTCCTGGTTTAGCTACTCGTAAACTTAACAGAATTGGGGCATAGTGATGCTGACAGGTTGATACAGTTAATTGCATAATGTTGGGCATGCATTTGGTCTGTGGCAGCAGGTATTTCAGACCGTTCTCTGGAGTGGGATTCACCTACAGACATTCTGAAGAGGTCCTTGGGAAACAGGTGCCCTGTGCTGGAGGGTAAGAGGATTTTAGGACATGAACCACAAGACACAAACTGGCCTTACAGCCAGGAAATGGACTTACATCTGTGGAATTTTCTAGTGTAAATTTTCCTGTTATGCCTGTGCCGAATTATTTAACGAAACAGAACATGGACAGAGGATGTGGCTTTTCCCTGATATACACAGGTTTACACTATAAGTAAAAGGTTATATTTTTATGCTAGTCTAGCACATTGGTTCAGAAGGGTTTTTCTTGGTTGCTTTTACTAGCTGGAAGAAGAAAGTGATTTGCTTGTTAGATTCTGGTTAACTTTTCCCTGTGGACATAAATGTGAAGAAACTAGAGCCACGCAGCTGAATATCTTTAAAAATTAGGGAGGATTTAGATTTAAAATCTAGCCTAGCCAAACCCTCAGGTGAAATGTAAATAAGCTTGTGTCTGAATTCTGAAAAGAGCTGAAGCCTTGTGAGAACAGTTTGTATGAAACAAACATAAATTCAGTGTCAAGCCTCAGTTCTGCTTTGCCTCAGATTCCAGTCTATATTGACTTCTGAATCCAGGAATAGATAATAGTGACATCCATCAATTTCTGTTAAATATGTTCCTACCACCCAGTTCCTCCAAGAGAAATATTTAAGTTCAGATACAAAATGCATTTATGGATAACAAATACTTACATGTACCCTTTGAATTTATTGAGATCATTGTTAGGCTCTTCACAGACGATGGTGTTTTGGAAAAATTCAGGTTCAAACAAAGAATTCTGCAAGAGGAAGCAGACCAATAATGAGTGTCAAATCCAGTGAGTATTTCAAATGCTTAACAACAAGAGCAGCTAAGTATAGGCCACCAGCATAGTTAGGGGCCGGAACACTTCCCCTCTGAGAAGAGGCAGAGAGAGCGTAGCTCATTCAGCCTGAAGCAAAGCTTCAGAGGGGCTGAGGAAAGATCTGAGATTTTCCCTCTCTTAGATTAAGACCTGGTTAAGTTAAATGAAGAAAATGCAGTGTATTGGACAAGACATCACAGATTCCAATTAGTGAAAACATCTGTCTTTTTTCAAGTGACTGTAACAGTTCAAATTATGTATTAAATAAAAACAGCCTTCAATCAAAACCAAGCTCAAAGGAAAATAATTTCTGGATTCATCAGGATTGTGAAATATGTCAGAAGTTACTGGCCAGGGTGGTATAACCATAAAATAAGTGCAAACATGCCACAACTCCTTAAAGTTCAAATAAAATTATCCTACACAAATAAAACTAAAAGCAAGACCAGCACAGAAAACCAACAAAAAACCAAACTACAAAATGAACAAATGAGCAAACCAACCCCAAAGAAGGAAGGCAGTAGAATAAGTCCAAACTGCCAAGAGACACAAGACAAGACAGAGCTTTTCAGGCTATGTACTTGCTCAAAAAGAGCTTGGAGCTGAAGTGAGACAATTTTGCTTGATTTCCCCTGTGATCAAGGAAACAGGATGGGATTTTCTACTGTGTGAAGCAGTCCAGAAAGCAGACAGCATGAGAGGTATTTGACTGCTTTCTTAACACTCAAGACTTTGGTTTTAAATTAAGAAAATTGTATTAAAAATGGGATGTGAGAAACATGAAAGAGAATTATTACTGATGTGCCATAAAAATCTTTAAAAGAACTCTAAGTCAGTTTAAGCCAAACTCCTCCCTTTAGGGAAGGTGGAAATCAAACCTGCTGCTGGGCCTCCCTACACTATACTTTTCTACAACAAGAGAGACTTCTAAATATTAAATTCCTCCAGAAACTACAAATCCTGGGAAACTTCCACTGGAATTCACACAAAAAATTCCCAGATTCGAAGAGGACTTCCTTTTGCTGCCAGTCCATGTCTTAGTTATTTCTTCACTGTAATTTTTACATTACTGTTTCCCCTCTTTTTTTCCTTTTTCTGAGCAACACACACACTCTTTGTAAATATATATAAGCACAGACAATCAGCAAGTCTGATCTAAATATATAGTTGAAGGAAATAGAAAAGTTTGGTGACCATAAGGGCATTTTGTGTACCTTCTGGTCCAAATATTTTCACTGCATACAGTGCCTGACCACAACTGGCTGTGGAAAATAGTGCAGTTATGTTTAATGCTCACTGGCAGCTGTGTCTCACCACCAATAACACAAAAAGATCTTCCTAATGGCACTGCTACTAATGGCTAAAAAAGTGGATGTAAATCCTAGATTGCCTGCCAAGAGTTTGAATTTCTTGTCTGCTGGAGTGATTCCAGTGGAACAAACAATGGAACACATGCTGCAACTCCTTAAACTTCCTCTATTTGAAAAACTGCCCTGCTATGTTTGAGAAAATATTAAATATGTAGCAAGTACAACTCCTTAAGTCACATTTTCTTGTTTACTTCAGCCTTATCAAGCATGAGTTAAGAAAATATACCAGTAAATTGTTTGCAGAAAGAAAATGTTATGGCCCATGGGGAAAAAAGAGGTGATTTTAGCATTCATACTTGACCTCTGCTAACTATCAAACTGATGTCAAATACATCACTTTTATTTAACTTTTTGCATTTTCATTTACCTTGAGTACCTATGCAGTTGCTTATTATACTCTTATAAATGATTCCATTATTTTGTTAACAACTTTGTGTGCCTTGGAGCAGTTCCTAGTTAAACTGCCATACATCTACCTGCCTAGCAAATGAGCAATAGTATAGCAGCTGCAACAGAGAAACAAAATCCATAAGGAAGCCTGAGGCCACTCTGAAAGGGGGGGGCATGAGCTCTCTTCCAATTTCCATGCAGAAAAAAGTCTCAAGCACCTTTGCTAGGGGATTCACTGTCCTAACAGTGCTGCTGTCCTAACAGTGACACCGTGTGCTGTTGCTTAAGCATCTGTTGATGCAGTTTGCTGATAAAAAATACTGTCTGAGCTAATCTTCCTTTTTCCACAGCAATTACTATGTTGGAATAACAAAAATCTTTTAGGACAAACTGCTGCTTTCCACACAGGGCATTAGCTCCAACATGTAAAACACTTTCATGAGATGCATCAGCCTGTCAGAACCTGTGTACTTCATGGCTGGAGCATGTGACAATGGGACCAGCCCTGCACTACATTGTCAACAGACATACCTGGCTGGAGAACCCCAGCACAACTTGTCGTTGTTTAAGGTTGGTCTCCCCATCAAGATTGGCAGTTTCCAAGTGACAGATCCCATTCTGATCAGAGGAGTAGAGCAGAAGGATATCAGCTGGGATGGTGTCGTTGCACTGCAGCTGCACAAAATCCCCCACTCGGACATCCTTCCAGCATTTCTCAACGTAAGCGTGTTCTTCCCTGTTGCATTAAAAACATGTCATGGGTGAACAGGGACATTAGGAAGGCAGGGCTTAGTAGGGCTTCAAAAAAAAGAAAACAGGGGAGTGGTGATGCAGTGTTGGTTTTTTTTCGTTTGAGTTTTTTTTTTTTGGGGGGGTAGGTATGTGCTTGTGGTTTGTTTTGTTGTGCTTTGGGTTTTTTTTAAGACACAGCACAAGAGCTAGAACTTAGTGATTTAGACACTTATGTAGCATTACTTCACTGTACAGCACATTCAAATAAAATCTTTACATGGAATAAAAACAGACTATAAAGATATTCCCCTTTCATTCTAACATTAGCTCTGGAATCTCCGCAGCAAAACAGTTGTTTTGACTAATTGAGGTGTTCTGCAGTATTTTACTCAAGAAATGTAGATGTTTAACCAAAAAAATATTTATTTTGACTCTGTGACCTTTTCTCAGGTATTTTTCAACAACAGCATATAGATCCTAAAGAAGCAAACTTGGTAGTTCAGCTACATTTACTTCAGGTCTTTCCAGTTTGTATCTCTCAAAAGGTTTATTACAAATCTTGAACATCGCAAAAAAGAAACAACCTTAAGAGGTAGAAGAGCAGACAAATGACTCCTTAATATCAATTAAAAAAACCCCAACTAGAGCTCAAGTTAATGGAAAAGTTAAGATAAGAAACAAAGAGCTTCTAAATTAAAACAAAAAATAAAGTGTATGGGGTGCAAGGTTCAGGAAACAGCAAACTTTATTTGACATTACATTTTCAATAATTGATCCTTTGACTACTCTTAACCATCTAAGCAAACTGAAAACTGCACAATAAGCTTTAAAATTAGTTAATGGGAAAACTGCAGGAACAACAATGGCCTAGTTCCTCTAACTCTTGAGAGGAAATTATTTTTTCAGTATGAATAATTGAATCTTATGCCTTGTTCTGTAAGAGGGGGGAAACGTTCGTTGCACTTTACCAGACAGGCAGTAAAAGAGGTTTTGTAATGACTCAGAGTCTCATTTTTTGTTTTTAACCATCCTCATCTATTGCCTGAAGAATACTGTGTTTCAATTAAGTGTCTGTATCATGAGAATGAGAGCAGTGATATGGCAGATAAAGTGTTTTGCTACAGTTCAAAGCATATATCCAAGCATTGCTTCAGAGTCACGCCAAAGGCTACTTCCTGCTAACCTACTTTCCTGATCTTCCATTAAGGAAAGCCAGCCATAATGCTGACAGGCAAACCCTTGCACTTGGCTTATATCCTCAGCTGTAAAACAATAAGAAATAACAGCTTCCTGCAAAGGTTATGCATGCAGTTAAATTCTGTGCCTTTCCCAGTGGTATCCACTATTTATTCAAAAACGAACTCCCAACCTCCCCAACCGAACTGTTTAAATCCCTTTAATGCTATATGTGAGGCACTTGCTAAATAATGCTATCGTAGCTGTCATTTTTTTTTCCTCTGGAATTTTTCATTCTTCTTCATTTTGTCTGTCTTGACTTACCTGTATGTCCCTTTTTCTTTTGTCCAAAGACAGCCACTGAAGATCAGTGGTTCACTGCAATTTAATTTGATGTTGCTATGCATTTAAATGTAAAAAAAAAAATAAAAATCCAAAAATCCAAACTTCCAGATAAATTTGTATTTGAAGACTATTTAAGCAGGTGCATATTGAGCACTTATTGCTCTTCAAAGTAAACGATAGTTTTGGTACAGTAGATCAGCTAAGTAACTATGAACCCTTCCCGTGTCACTTTCTGGGGTAGATCTTCTGAAATTTGTTTAACACACAAAAATGAGTAAAAACAAGCAGTTTAGAGCAAGTAGGCAGCTTGTCTTGCTATCCTAGTCATTTGGATGCCATGTAGAATTTCCATACAGTGTCTGCTATGACTTCTGTAGGGCTGTTCTACCTCTGTACGTCAACTCTTGCACAATTCTGAAGTTTATAGAACACACTTCTGAATTTCTGTGCTTATGAAATGGTATAGAAGGGCCTCGCCCAGCTGGCTCCTTTCCACATCAGCCTGAATATACCAGGCTGGCAAAACTAATCCACAGAAATCAGAGATTTGCAACATTTTTTTCAATAATTTCCTATGAAACATGCGTTACACATAAAGGTTTAGGTTCTGCCCATTCACTAATTACAGAGCAGATGGTGAGTAAGAAAAGCCAACTGACCTGTTTTAGTTCAGAGGAAATATCTCACTTAGCACAGGGATTAGAGTTAAGGAATTGCTGGAACCCCAAACCTGCATTCAGGAGCATAAACTGTCCCTCTCTCCCAATGAGTGTTGAATTTGGTAAAGAAACACATTTTCTTTTCCTGAACTATTTAGCTGGAGCTGTGAGATTCACAATTTCCTACAGTACAAATATTTTCTACAAATTTGAGGAGAATTACTGGAGGATGAAAGGAAGAAAAAGACTTCGTAAGGAACCTGGTGCTCCCCACAGCAGCACTGGGTCAGTTAGCTAAGAAGATTTTAAAATGAAGTAGTTTCCTCTTGGCAATTCCTGTAACTGGAACACTGCCCGTTTTCTGTTTAGTGATTAAAGTTCATAGCACAAGCTCCAGCTGCTAAATAAACAGAGGAGCTTCACAAAGCTAAGATGGTCTGACGAGCAACATACAAAGAAGGCAAACACATTTATTCAATAAAATAAACAAAATGTGGTGATTTTCCAAGAGGTGGAAAGATGGAACTCAGATTCTTATAGCATATGACACCAGGGTTGGGGCACATCAAAGACATGATCTAAGATAAAAGTTTCTCAGTACTTTCTCTCCTTTTCCAGTCAATTTATAAACAGCACACATAAAAGGTGCTCCTTTGCAGTTCTGGGATAATAGGATAGCATGATAATGTCAATCACAGCATAGCATAGTGCTGACAAAAAGAGGCAGTTAGCCTTGAACAGTCAAAGTGAAGTTTGTCAGAATTTGTTATTGAACTCATCATATCTGACCAGAAGGCCTGAGCTAAATAGACTTTATGAAGTAATTTCTGGGAAGAAGGATCATAAAAAAATCCTGCTGTAGCTAGAGATTGTGGGGGAACATGAATAAATTATTGACTTTGTGTCAACTATTTCATTTCCCATTCTTGGATTCAATGAAGAGAAATCAAACAAAAACTGGGTCAAGATGGATGGTGAATGGGAGCAAATAAAAATTATTGTTTGCTCCCCAGGTAAGATTAAACACAAGTAATTTTTCAGGTGCACTCCACACCATGTCTATGAGTCCTAGACTGTTTTAGAGAAAGATCTTCAAAATTTTTTATCACCTGTATGAACCAATTAGTTCAGTGAGTTTTATTTCCTTGAATTGCTGCAAGCTTCATCTCAGGACCCTTTGCAGCATGAAGTAAAGACATAGTTTGCTCTACCTTTCCCATAAATTGCCAAGAGTTTATAACACATATTGAGAAACAGTATCAGTCTCATGAAAAGACGAACCCAAACATTTGTATTTTATCATCAGTAGATGCCCTGGAATGTTACATCTGAAAATGTCTTGCCTTGAGCATCACCTGTTAGATAAAAAGTGCTCGTGTTCTGTGAGTCTCAGCTCTGCATAGACAACAGGTAGAATCACACAGCTACTTATCCTTCACAGCTTAGTTTTGCACATAGCATAAAACTGTGTGGGTTTTCTGTCAAAGACTACACCAGCTTTTATAAGGAAAAGCCTCATAAAAATGTTTTCAAAGACTGCTTTATGGCCATGACCTCACAAATAGGAGTTACTGCCATAACACTTTGAAAAACATGACAACAAAGGAGCAGATTTAGCACTTGTTGAGGAAGACACTAGACTGGAGGAACTGATTCTGAAACCTTTCTGTAGGTCAGAGTACAGCACAACCTGGTCGATAGTACTCCTGAACAAGAGAGATCTGAGCATTCGTCACTGGTTTCTGTCACGTTACCATTACAGTATCTGGGAAGGCTGTTTTCATGGCATGGACATCAGCCCAGGAGCATCAATGATGTCATTTAGCAGCAGCTGGTCCTGTAACAAGCCCTCATTAGCAAACAGCTACAGCATTTCCTGATAGGCCCAAACTCTCTCTCAGGGTTTGAGCACCACTTTGAGACAGCAATGAGCATCTTTTAAAGACAACAGGAGTGAAATTTTTTCTGCAGCCTAATAAAATGCAACTTTAATTATACCAATTTAGCATTCCAAACTCCCTAACACTAGAAACAAATCTCATCTTTATATGTGCTAGAAATGTCTCTAGCATCCTAACAAGGAACGTATTCTTTCAACAATAAAAGAAGTCTGTATTCAACTTCTGTAAACATTTCAAGTTTATGTGAACCTTAGGTAAGTACCAGAGCTTTATAAAAGTATTAAATGTCTACATGCAAGGTTTTAGATTTCTTTTAACTCACCTTCATCCCAGTTCTAAAATGATCTCTATGAAATGAGGAAATAATAATTATAATAAAAAGGCAACAAGTACTTTGAATACATATTTTCCTAGACTTTACTAGGTTAATTTAGTTACAGAGTATTGTAAATTTTTTAATGCTGTCTTGAACAAAATGCTGTTGCTACAATTCTGCTTGGCACCAGGTGGAATGAACAAGTAACTTCAAGGTCACTTAAGAACTGCTAATAATTAGCATTAGTTTCTAAAGACTCCCATTACCTTCTCAAGTTTCTGGAAGACACAGTTCTTCCCCCCCCCCCTCCAGTTACCTCCTTACATGACCATGTAGCTCTTCAAGTCATATGGTAGAAACCTGCTTCTCTCCAGGTGTTTTAAAAATGCAGACAGTTAGGATGGAACTTAATGCCATGAGGTCATGATTCCTCAGGTCTCTGAGCCAAAGCCATAAGTTCTCATTTATTTGCCCTGTGTGTTTACATGTTAGCTTCCGCTGCTGTCTGCTAAACCCTTGCACATTTTCTGCGAAGCAGCTTTAAATGCCTTGGCAGGTAATAGATCTTGAAGAAAGCTCTGATAAAGCAATACACAAACCAGGGGTAGCATTAGTAATGTATTTATGGATTTTCTTCCACAGAGACCAAGATCCTCACTGTAGCAATACACACTGACTGACAGGAACTGCTAGCTTGCTGCTCCCTGGCTTTCAAGTGCTGTTGTCTGGACCTGCTGAAAACTTGACATTTTACTTCTGCATTTAGTCAATTCAGCACATCACACATTTCTTCAATACACAGTCAGCATGTTCACTATAAGATAAATTCATGTTTTAATTATTTCTTCACAATTTTCGTACCACTTATTTCAAATAGCTGCATGGTGATATAACAAACCCGAGTGTAGTGTTGGTTAAGGACATTTCTCAGCTCACTGCAGGTTTGATACTGCCATTCCAAAGAAAATTGATTGCAAATTTAAACCCACAGGAAAAATGGTAGGACTTGAGGTAAGCCACAGGCTTCAGACTCCTTTTTTAGGGTATGTATAAAATGAATCCACTAAAGCCTCCAGCAGGCTTCTAGTGTTTAAAGTTATGCTCTGTTTGAAAATAAAAATAATAAAGCAGAAATAAAAGGCTTCTTAACAAGTGAAAACTCAGTGTTGCTGAATGACACTTTAAATGAAAGCACTGACAACTCATCTCTTTTTGCTGAATATGCCCTTGGCAGGATGGTATTTTCCCCTCCTCCTGCCTTCTACTCTACAAACTTTCAGGTTCACCCTGGGATGAATGAAGTGTATATGATGTTTCCAGAATCCAGAGAAAAGTTTTCTTTTTCCTTTCATGTCTGAGATTCCACAGTAGGTCAATTCCTGTTTTCAAGCATGCCCCCTACCATCTCTGCTACCTTCCAGATGCTCTGCTGGCCATTGAATCCTTGGCCAATGCCAGTTACACTCCCAGACACAGGGAGTATCCAAAGGAGGTAAAATCTCTCCTTCTTGTAGAAGGTCCAGCTGATCAGAGCATATGAAGATGGTTGAAACATACAGGCAGTTTCCCTAGTTTTAAGAAAACATAAATTATATTCTATATACTGTGACCTGCAGACAAGGGGATCTCCATTGCTGTCATGTAGATAAATTACAGCACTGAATTACTAAACCTAAGCTGCCTGAAATATTTTAACTCCCTTTCAAACCACTGCGTCCATCTTAAGCCACTTTCAGATTTCCAGCTGTTGTCAGTTCTGACTTCATGCAACACAGAGATGAGTTCTTTTTTCCCTTATTTCTCCTGCTCTAGGACTTAGTGCTGGTGCACTCACACCAATGATATGAAGAGTCGCGGCAAAGGCCACCCTGAACTATTTGTATTACAGCCTTCAATTGGTCTACAGAGGGAGATTGATGCTTGTAGGCACAACTTGAAAACCACAGGGCCTGAAAGCATCACAGAGGAACTTTCTATTGAGAGGGCAATCAGGCTATCTCATTTAGGATGCCTGCTGACTACCTAGGTATCTAACACCTCCACAGGATGAGCCAAAGCAGTTAGACTTCTCTGAGTCACTGTCTCAAGTATCTGACTTAAGGTGCTTAAAATTGAGCAATGTGAATAACTTAAATAATGTTAGTTTTATATGGCTGCTGCTGTTTAATGTGTGGCTGTGCCATCTTGAACTGTGTGCACTCCGTGCATTTGTATCTGAGGGTCTGCTGCAACACTGCTAAAAGAATAGGTTAATTCTTTCAGAACTGTGAAACTAATGTAAAAACCTGTCTTGATTTTATGGAGCATTACTTTATAACCAGTTCAGCTTAATTGTAGGGGTATATCAGGTCCAGGTCATACATTAATTACTTATAGAGTAGCTCCTTGAACATTATAGAACATCAGGAAAATTGAATAATAGCTTTTAGCAACTGTGGGGTTGACATTCACATATGGGGTTTGTATACTACATTCAGTGCTGGCCCCCAGTGGAAAGAGTTCAGAGAAAACTAACTGCAGTAGGTTTAGAAGGACTGGCTGACAGGAAAGTTGTCTGGGTGTTGCAAAATGAACATGATAAAAATCACACATATTTAAAGACTGTAATTAAATGCTATGGATGAATGACTAACTAGGGCTGCATGAAACCAGGTGACATGAGGAATTTAAATGGAATTAAAGAAGAATGATAAAGCATAGTATCATAGAAAATGCTTTGTCAATCACATTTTGTAGTCATGGAAGCCTCATTGCTTGGAAAATTTAAAAGCAGACAAAGTATATTTTAAAGAATACCAGGCAAAGGACATTAATTAAACTGTACTCTTTGCAACTGAGTTATTTGTTTTCTTTTGGTGTTGTACAATCTGTTCTGACAGAACAACAGTTTGTATACAACTATTATGATTCCAAAAGGTTTTGGTTCAGGAATCAAAATCTCCACAACTGAACATTAGATTTAATTTATTGCATCTCCCTAACACACTTTAATGACAATTAGTTGTCTCCTATTTTCTCAATTAAATGTTCTTTAAATGCACTATTTGAGGTGTCTTTTCTTTCATTTGACTGGCAGACTAGATTTCCCATTCCAGCTGATTCTGCGAAAAGAAAATTAGAAGAAATCTGTTTACAGGGCAGCCTACTTAAATTCAATTTCCATTGCTTTAAGCTGAAAGAAGGCAAGTTACTGCATTGCCCCTAGTCTTCAAGAAAGTTTTGAAGAACGTTCAGCATTTGGAAAACATTGTTCTGCCTTTGTATTTTTTGACCAACAAGAAACAGAGTTCTTATAATTGAAATTAGAAATAAAGACTATATATTCTCTAAGATTAACTCTTAAAATCCAAGTAATCTTTCACTTCAGGACGGAAGATCAGTTGATCTGTTGAAAAGAGTTTTTTGCTGTTTCAAGATTAACAAACTTTGTAGTGTCTTAAAATAGACTTTCACCTTGTTAAGAAACTACCTATGTCAAGTGATTCATAAGAAAGAAAATTAGAAGGCATCAGGCTCTTCCATGACTTTGCAGCTAGCAAGCAGAACAAGAAATATCAGCTTCCCAAAGCACTATAGAAGCCTGATTAAAATTATTCATGATATAATAAGCTGTAGCTACTGATCTTATGGCAATTGCAATTACCCACAATTTTTCCAGACAGGATGAATGTTACAGACTGAAGCCCTCCTCATTTTCCTTTCAGTTACGTTGCCATTTGGGGCCATAAAAATTTAGTGAAATACAAAATTTTGGACAAGATTTATTCATAGATCAAAATCTTTTTTATGGGATGGGATAAGAAACTTTCTGACAGCCCCATGTCAGCTTTCTGTATAAGCACTTGTCGCTATAACTTGAATTAGGATATGAACATGTTGTAATTCCATGATGGATATTTTTCTCCCATACAAAGCAAGTTTTATTGTAATCCCTACTTCTCTTGTTCCCCTGGTAAATTAACATAGTTGCTTTATGCAAAGAGGAAACAAATAAGATTCCTATGTGGATTCATTCATTAGTATCTACTGCACCACCTATTATAATTCAAACTGGTTTTAACAAGCACTAACCAACAATCCATTGCCTCATAGGTTAATGCAACATAGAAAAGGTTAAAACATCCAACTAGATTGCAATCTCAAGAGATAGGAAAAAAAAAATAAGGCAATTTTGCTAACCTACCCAAAAAGCTACAATTATGGACAATGTTCATGGTGGAAGAGGAGAAATCTTAAATGAGCAATATTTAGGCACTTTAAAAATGTCTACTTTTCCAGACAAGCTGGCAAGGGGAGCAGTGGGATTTTGTTTCTGACAAGTCATTATCTGTATGTGGGGATAAGTTTAGCCCCCAGACAAGCAAATCCATTGTTTTCCTGTTCAACTAGAAGGATATAAAAATAAAAATCTGACAAACACATGCAGGAGAAACAAACAGGAATGACAACACTGTGTGATAAAAGCCGGAGTTCTGCAAGATCTTGCTTGTGAAAGCATATGTTATATAAAGCACTGTTGATTAATTTGAGAGATGACAGGCAACATTCACAGAGATGGGAACTTCTGCTCTTCTGGCTCCCAGATATTTTAACAAGGAGAAGTAATTTTCAGCTTTGCTGAGAGAACATTTTGGATATAATGAAATATAATTTTCAAACTTCTGAAAGTCCTAAAAGCAAGAGGTGATGAAATGTTCTGAAGCACTGAGCACAAACACATGTAGTTAATTCATTTAGAGATGTCTGATCAGAGGCACATATCACTATCTTCCATTTTTTAAACCACTTTTTTTCACATACTACCTAGTAAAAGAAATAAAACTGAAAGCTACTCTATAGTGTATAGTGTAAAATTAAATGTACTTTGAAGGGCTACATTGTAAAGATATTTCTTGGCAATCTAAGAGTAGGTTACATGAAAATCTTGTTCTGTGCTGATAGAATTAATCCCTCTTGAAATTCCTTACAAATCCATGTGCTCATAGATATTTAAGCACCTGTTTTCACTGCATTCCATGTTTAAGAGGCCAACAGCCACACCAATACCATAAAATTCAAACTTACCTCCCCAATTTGAAAATGAGGGGGGAAAAAAACCTTTTGCCTGTATCAGAACAGACACCAGGTGATCTATAGTCACTATGACTTTGATTTTCCAGTAGGCATTAATTACTTTAAAAATCCCCCACAAACAATAGCCAAAAAACTCAAAGTCTCATCATTGATAAAAGATCTCAAGCCAACATTTTTTTTTTCAGTAATAAAAGCTGTACAAAACTCACCTGCTGTAAATATAGCATCCCATGTGATTGATTTCTTTGTCTAACTTGTAGCGCCGAAAATCCTCCCAAGCATCTTTAATGGCTGTAATGGCCATTATAACACAAATTGGGATCAAAGAAACTTCCGGTTGGAAAGCATTCACCACCGGCACAAAATTCAGCAGTGCAATGGCCACAAAATAAATATTGGCGAAACGGTGAAATTGCTCAGAGATATTTTTAGGGAGGAAAGTCAAGACAGTATATTTTGTGGTCTTAATTTTATTAGAGTCGTAGTATCTGTTTGGATTTTCTTTCCACTTCTTACTTCCAAAGGGCAAGTTAGAGATGATCACACGCTTATTTTCATTCTTCTTCTTTCTTTTCTTTGCTTTTCCTCTCTTGCCCAGCTCTTCATTTTGGATTTCAGTTTCTGAAGCACCACATCGGCAGCATGTTTCCTTGAAAAAGTGTTTTTTCCATATCATTCTGGAGAAGCAACCTGGAATACCTTTCCTTGACATCTTGTTTCCTTCTCAAAAAGTAGCCTCAAGTTGGAAACCAAGTTCAGAAGCGTTCAATAATCCAAATAAACTCCCAAGGAATAGAGAGAAGAGTAAAGATGTCTGAAGCCCAGGGCTGCACGTCCTTCTACTCCAGCCTCCACCTGCCTGGGAACAGGTATCATCCTGACTCAGCTGCTCCAGGTCCTAGAGCCTGCTGGGAAGGCTGCACCTCAGCTATGACAGAAGCATCCTGAATGTTTTGTTATTCCTGTTAGCCTGTGCCTGGAGGCCCTGTTCAGAGCACTTCCCTGGCATTGAATATCTGCTCCAGTTTTACACAGAACAGCGTCAAAGCTAAGAATGTGCACACAATTTCCATGGATCACTCCACAGGTTCCAGGATCACTTTATAAGCCTGGGAGTTGGCAGGAAGTTCAAAGGTAATGGGCAGAGCTCTGCGTCCCAGAAGTCAACAGAAGATTGCTTACAGCAATCTTTCTTCTACTTCCTCTATCTACTACTACTTGCAAGACCATAAAATCAATTCCTGAACAACCAAGCAAACCCTGCCTCCCCAAATCTAGCAAATCGATGAAAGTCAGTTCAGGGACAGTTTACCTAAATCACCCTTCACCCTGATCCTTTTCCTCTGATAGGCATCCAGCTTCTGGACACCCAATGCATCACTCTCTCACCCAGTAACTCCTCCCAGACTCTCATTTCTTCTTCATTATCAGTCCACGTGCCTCTGACATGTAAATATGTAAGCAAAGATGAGGCTAATGAGCTAATAAGATGTGTACAAACCACAGTATTATTTTTTTTTTCTTTTCTATGACCTGGGCTTAGGGAGATGTGAAAGACAGAAAGAGATCCAAGCATTCGCATTTCTAAATGGAATCTCCTATCTATTACATTATGAAGTCACAAGCTAAGTAGTCTCAAGTTAGTACTTGGACAAGAAACTCTGATGAAATTGAAATGTTGCAATAAGAATTGCACATGAACATACTTCTTCCTTCTGAGTCACTACTGAGAAAACATTGCAGCTTACTGCAGGTGTTGTACCATCTCCACGGCAAAACTATTCCGTATTGATTGCCTGCATTTACTGGAAGTCCTATAAAATTATTTTCAGTTCCTGATTGTGCTTCACCTTGAATGTAGTTGATTATTAATTTTTCCAGTAATAGTTTTAGTGTAAGACGTCTGAAAGACACTGCTCCAATTTGTTAAACAGCCTGAGTAATCCTTTCCAGACTTGGATACATTTCAATTTCCTTCCAGGTCCTTCTGCTACCTGGAGAGGAGGTTGTGTGTGTTGGCAAGCTGGTTTGGAAACTTAGAATGAAAACTTGTATATCAGCACACACTGCTGTGGTACGAAACAAAACTTCAATGATATCAGTATGACTTAAGTGAGATAAATGAAGCGTTTTTAGAGGCAGACAAAGAAATCTTTTATAACAGCTTTTCCAAACTTACTGTACTCCAAAGGGTCAGTGAGGGAATTACTGCAGTGTCAGATGAGTAGTTTCCACCACATCAAATGCAAGGCAAAAGGATTTGTTTAGTTTACTTACTTGTTGTATACTCTGGTTTTAGAGAAGTTTATCATCTTATCAAAATGGTATTTTTTGTAGTCTTCAACAGCATCTTTAATCATACTGGCAAGCAGCACCACAATCAGAGGCAGCATAGTAATCTCCCTGTGGAAAGCTTTCACTTGGGGCAACCAGTTCAGAACCACCAGAAAGAGAAAATAAAGATTACCCAGTCTGAAAAGGTATAAAAGAAAGTAAGAGCAGCCAGAAATTAGAGTGTGTCCTTTTCTTAATGAACATCCCCCATTTTGTGTCAGAGGAACACTAATCATTTCACTCTGCTACCCTCTTTTTTTTTTTTTCTCAGAATGAATTAATCACTTGCTTAACTAAGATCCTTTTTTCCCTTTTCTTTAGAAGAGCCTTGCAACATACATTTCCATATTATTATAGCTACTCCCATTTCCAGTTATTACAAAGACATTATGTCTCTGGGAACTAAGAATTCTTTAATGATACCCCACTGCCTCAGCCTTGAAAACAAATGCTAAAAGAAACTTAAAAACCCCTCAAAACTGTGTAATAGAATGGATGTAAAACCCCACATGTTTAGAATTATGGAAGGGTTTCCATCAGGAACCCATAAAGGATTCCACAGGTGGAAGGTTGCATTATGAATGTGTAAAATCTAAATACGGAAGGAAAATTTCAAAGCTAGACATGGATATACAACTTTATCATACTGATATTTCTCTGGGCATCTTACTGACATGATACATTATGCTGGGGGGGGGTTTACATAATTTCAAATCATCACTTGGAATGAAGCCTGAGCTAGCACTTGCATATATATGTAAACTGTTTATAAGCTGGTAGACAAGGTCACTTGCGTGCCATCAAAAAGATATGAAAATTAGTCTATGAGCCTCTGACACCTACAACATTTTATAGGTGTCTCATGACATCCAATGAATGTCTTCATGTTCTTAAAAATTAGAGGCTTATTCAACTCAGAAAGAGAGGGGGTTTAAAATTAAACTTTGACATTTTTGTATAGCAAATGGTTTCAGCATTCAAATGAGACAGCTGGGGTGGGTTAAGCACACCTAGGGCTTACTTTTTTTAAACCTCCAGTTCAGACTGAATCGAGTGACATTTGGTTACAAATAAACATCACCTAAATTTCAGCAATGTGACAATTCCAAAAGCAGCCCTTATCCACCAACCTCAAAATCAGTGTTTCAGAGAGTTCTTAAATTTCAGGTGTCACTGAATGAAGCTTTTTACCTGTGAAACTGCTCAAAAAGGTTTTGGGGGAAAAAAGTGAACCACGTGTATTTTGTGGTTTGTATCTTGTTCCCAGGATAAAGTGTAGAAGCTTGTTTCCAGTCTTTCCATTGTCTTCCATTGTCAGGAAACACAATCCTACATTTATGTAAGTTGAGTCTTGGTTTATGTTTGACAGAAAACAGCAGTGGTGTTGATTCTGATAAAGTCCGGGAGGAACTTTCAGTTCCTAGTCGCCTCCAACGATACAAAGCAGAGTCCACAGACAAAGCCATTCACAGCAGTGATGTCAAGCTGAAAGACAAATGCATGACTGAAAACCAATTCCATTCTGATAGAAAAGTCACTTCATTTATTGATATCAGACGTTTAAAGAAGCAAACAATACTGTTCGGCGCAGTGCATGTTCAGTCTTTGAGCTCAGCACCTTCTGCAGAGAACATACAGAATAAAAGAGAAGAAAATCTTCAATAAGGGAAAATCTATTTCTATCTCTGGGGAAAAAAATAATCTCTCATATCTATTTTCTCTGTGTTATAACAGCAAACTAATAGATAAAGCCAATTTAACAGAGGTGAACAATGGCTTTTCCATCACAAATTCTGTATCATTTTCCTCGGTCATAAACTGCCACCAAACCTATTCAGGCATTTTTCTTCAAATGCCTGAGTTTCTCACAGTGCTTTTTGTATTCACACTTACTTTACAGAGGGACTGGTTTAGGTGTTGAATCGTAATAGCTCAGATAACAAATAACTGTAGCGTCAGCTTAATCTCATTCGCACTCTCATAACAGTTTTCCAGAGCCTCCATAGAAATCTGATTGGAATGGAAAACAGCAGTCAGCAGTAAAACAATGGATAATTCATTAGTTAGAAATCTAATCTCCCAATATCAATCCTGTTGTCATTGAACACTTTGCTTCTGACTTGTTCACACATCTGCGACTGCAATTGCGATACAGCATGCAGGACGCCCAGGCTCTAGCAGCTGAGGTGCAGATGTTATGCTCAACCTGAACAAAGTAAAATTTCAATCCGGCACTCAGAGTTTGAGGACCAGAAGCTGCCTTACAACTAAATCTCACTAAATGTGAGATTGCTGCAGAGCAGGATGGTCCCCCTGGAAGGCCAGTATTAGGTATCGCTGGAGCCTTCTTTTCTCCAGGCTGAACAACCCCAGCTCTCTCAGCCTGTCCTTGCAGTAGAGGTGTTCCAGCTCCCCAGTCATCTTCATGGCCCTACTCTAGACCTGCTCCAGCAGGTCCATGTTCTTCCTGTGTTGAGGGCTTCAGAGCTGGATGCGGTACTCCAGCAGAGGTCTCACCAGAGAAAAGTAGCAGAACCAGACTGATAATCTGCTGGCCACACTTCTTTTGATGCACCCCAGAATGCCATTGTCCTCCTGAGATGCAAGTGCACGTTGTTGTCTCATGTCCAGTTTCTCATCCACCAGAATTCCCTCTCAGGAGAGCTGCTTTCTATCACCTTATTCCCCATCCTGTATTGATAATAAGGATTGTTCTGATCCAGGTGCAAGACCCTGCACTTGTTGAACCTCATGATGCTCACATGGGCCCACTTGTCCAGCTTGTCTGGGTCCTACTGGGTGACATACATCTTTCTAGTGTATTGAGAGTACCACTCAGCTTAATGTCGTCTACAAACTTGCTGACGGTGCATTCAATCCCACTGTCTATATCATTGATAAAAATATTAAACAGTATTGGTTACTAAAAAGAGTAAATCATGCTATTCTTGGAAAGAACCCACATTTGCTAACAGCTTTGTCATGCACGCTGAAAAAGATACACTGCGAAAAGCTCTTGGCTACCCTGTTTCAGAAAGAGGGCTTTGCATATGCAATAAAGATAACAGGATTGTATTTATGGCAATAAGCATCCATTAACTACATCTCATCAAACCTAAGGCCACCATTCATGTTATAAAAGCCTCATTTATTTTCTTCTTGCAACATTTAACCAGTAAATGAGTTTGCCCTAAGCCTTACCTGCAAAGTCAAAGTGCGTTCATTTAGAGAACGTTAGGGGTTGGAAGGACCTCCAAAGATCGCCGAGTCCAACACTGCCTGTCAAAGGAGGATCACCTAGGGCAGGCAGCACAGAAACATATCCAAGCAGGTTTTATGATTCAGCCTACACTGTAGTAGAATTTTACAGGGAGCCTCTCCTTGTATCCATAACATAAGATATCCAGGGGACATGAAAACATTTAAAACTAGAGCTAAATGGGGCAATTACTAATTTCTTTTGCTGGGAGAAGAGCTGAAAGACAGAGATAGAAGGAATGAGGCTGAGTCCTTTCCTACTGTGGATTTCAACATGTTAGGTAGTTCAGCATATCAGAGATGAGCTACTGTCTGCTTAACAGTCTCACATCCTCTCAAGCAGGCCTATACTTATTTTTTAGTTATTTTTTTTCTCTCTCTCTTATAGTATAGTGGGAATATGCAGGCAGTTTTACACAAGAGGAGAACTTGTTATGAGACATATCTTAAATGAGAATCCAATCAGAGGGAAGATAGCACTATAAACCCCAGCATGCAGTTGATGGAACTTGACATTTTTATTCCCAAATACCTTGAGTCTGTCTTCTATTTTTTAGGAGGGTAATTTTAAATTAGCAAAACTATTTGGAAATATTTCCCTTCATTGGAAAAGATGTTTTTCATATCTCAACTAGATTCTCTTTCCTTGGGGAATAAATCAACAAATCTTGGAATAAGAGGTTAATTAATAAGACTCTTTTCTAAGGACTGACTACGTTTCAGTGCTTGATGCAGAACTTTCAGCTTGAGCTGTGTGGAGGCATGTTCAGGCAGCACAATCTCCTGCAGGGCTGCAGCTGTTATTAAGACTAGTTTCAAAATAGATGTGCTCTCAGCATATGCTGACATATGGGTCATACAGACAAGGGTGATTATTAGATATCATTCAGGAAGAAAGTCTCCAACTTGCAAGCAGCAATGCTGGATGCTGGGTTGATCTTCATTTTGTGAATAAGGAGCGTGCTCTGCTCTCCCATATTACATGCTCATTTAAACAGAGTTAGACTGAAATTAGCTGTCTAGCTGCAATGAGTATCATTGCTGCCAGTGTGCCCAAATACTACAGTGACGTAAGTAATACTTATTACATTTGGGGCAACTGCACTTTTCATGAATGTAGGCAGAGGTAGCTTCTGTATCTTTCCTACCTTCCAACATTAATTACAGTTGCCCCATTCACACCTACAAAACTACATCTCCATTCTATCCATAGCCTGGTTATCAGAAAAGAAAACTCAGATAAAGAAATGAAAGAAAGGAAATTATTCATATGCTACACTGCCTCTCCTTCATTTGACAAGTCATATATCATCAGCTCACCTCTGCTTCTTGGACTTGGCCTTTTCTATCTATAAAACATTTAAGACAGCAGTAATCAGAGAAAGCAGAATAGTGAAATGATATGGATAGGAATAGGATAGGATAGGATAGGATAGGATAGGATAGGATAGGATAGGATAGGATAGGATAGGATAGGATAGAATAGAATAGAATAGAACAGAACAGAACGGAAGAGACCTTCAAGATCATTGTGTCCAACCTATCATCCAACCTAATCAATTAAATCATGCAACCAAGCACCCCATCAAGTCTCCTCCTGAACACCTCCAGTGATGGTGACTCCACCACCACCCTGGGCAGCCCATTCCAATGGCAAATCACTCTCTCCGTGTAGAACTTCTTCCTAACCTCCAGCCTAAACCTCCCCTGGCACAGTTTGAGACTGTGTCCTCTTGTTCTGGTGCTGGTTGCCTGCATCCACAATGCATCACCAGAGTTCTACAACTCCAATATCTTTCCATGGCAGGGGAAATGACATCTTTAAGGTTTTAAAACATATTAAAGAATTTTGGGTCCGGTTATTAACTTTCTTGTTGGACCCAAACCAATCCCTCTAAAACCAGTAGAGGAATAATGAACTGCAGTAAGAGCTCCAAAACATCAGTTAAGCATGACTACTGAAACTCTGCTTGGGCAGAGAAACTTCCATAGCACACACAACACAGGTGGCAATCATCATATGGTTTGCTAAGTCATCTCCACCCAGATCCTGGAAAGAAAACAAGCACAGAGGGGCAGGTACGCCACACCAAGGATGCAAGTTGAGGTCAAGGTAAGGCAAAGTGAAGCAAATTGTAGACCCACTGTACTAGAAGCTCATTTAATCAAAAAAAGTTTACTCAGTAAACTGCAAATATATATACCCAGCCCAGTATCCATGTCTGAAGGGTGCTTTTTGCACAGCTGTCTTTTGTTTTTCTGATTATATTGTGAGAAACATTCTCATTGCTGCAGGTTGGAGGAATTTTCCATTGCGCTCTTATCTGGCTATTCAGAAATCTTTTGAGTTTCACATTGTAAAAGAGGCGAATATCTGTTTCAGTCCAACGTGTACCTCTTTCTCTAGCTCTTTGAGTGATCCTGCACACTACTTAATTAGAAGACCATGTATTTCAAACTCTGGCCAATGGCAGAAATTAGTTGCATTTTGGCCCAGAAATGAGGACACCAAAATTAAAGCAATTGTCTGAATAATATTTTTTGTTTGTTTGTTCCACTTAATATTCAAAATCAAAGTGAAGTGTCCTTTAAAAGACAATCTAATATTTATAGCATGTATGATTATAAAGCACTTATGATCAAAATTACGTTGCAAATGTTCATGTGGGAATTCAGCTACACTGAAAAAGTCCAAAAGGAAGCAGAAAAAGTGAAAACAAATTGGAAACTGACCAGAAGATCCTTTATATGCAAAAACCCTTTATGCAACTATGTTTTTGTCAGAATGTGCTGACTCTAATTTCAGTTCTCCAAATCTGAATATTAAACTAAAGTGCCTCAAAGAGAATACTTACTTATTTATGTGAAATGGAAAGAAAAAGGAGAGAGGCTAAACCAACCGCCAATTCAGTAGGGCACAGCTCCATGTCAATCAAAGATCAAGGGAAAGCTTAATCAGGCTCTAATCACACAGTATTGTTGAAGTGTCCAGTAACACCTGGGTTGGTGAACTACTACAGACAGGCTACCATTCTGGTTCGGTAAGGAGCGATGCTTTAAAGGCCTTTTTGAAAGAATGATTTGAAATTGCCTTCAGACCAGAAAGCTATTGAGAGAGAATCAGGAGAACTGAGAAGAGCATGTCAACTAGTGGAAGATGAAGCTAAGTTAAGATGCAGGAAACTGATCTGCCCTTCTTTGGCCTTGAAGAGCATCACAGATTTCTATATCAGAATCTGAGCATAAAATGCATGATGCCACATGTTTGTGAAAAGCTCCTTGTAAGCACTAATTACTTTTTAAAACCATGAAGATACTTTTCAATCATATATGTGTATAATTCCTATAGTCCTCCATCCTTTCCCAGGCTAAGGTAACTTGAATATACATTTTTATGTTTAATTAAACTAGATAGATAAAATAGGATAATATTACAGAAACAGTTCACTTGATGACAGGGTATGTCCTCCCAGCTGCATGTTAATAAAACCCAAAAGCCCAAAATTTACAATATGCCTAGTCATGGCTGGTTTTCCTGGAAAGGTATCTCACCACTTAACTCTATATCTCATTTTCTTTGCAATTTTTTTTTTTTCTTTCCTCCACCTGTCAAGTCACAGAGATATAACATTAACCCTAGTAAATGCCACCTTGTGCCAGGGAAAATGAGTCACTTGACAAGAAGACAGGTTGAGCAGCAGTGGTAGGGAGAAAGTGGGAGATGACAAGAGTAGGGGAAATGCTGCTCCACTCACAGTGAAAATTATTACAGGTGCCTAAAACTAGTCAAACTATTCTGTTTTTTTCTACATCAAGAAATCAGGGAGAAGCGGCCTACAGTCAATGGTCCACAGAGAGAAAGGAAGATTATGTTTTTACTGTGAAGTGACTAAAGCCATAACTTTTGCAAGGGAACTGTGATTATAAAGTAATCTTTAGTAACTTCACATCTTATTCCTGCCAAACCATCCATACTCAAAGCAAGAGAAAGTAACCCAGTCCCTTTGGAAACTATGTGCTTACAGAATATCAGATGTACTGTAGTGTGGTAGCACATGCAGAGACTCAAAACCACATTAAAAAAAGCAAGATTCAGAAAATTTTCAGAACAATTAATTTTACTCTATTTGCTCAGGCTGCATGCAAAGAAAATAGTGATTATGTTTAAGTATCAGTACTATTAAGTGGAACTAGGACAGATCTGATGAAGCACCTCTTTGTTATTCAGCAGGGCAGATCTTTTATAAAAAATTAGGCAAGTCAAAGACTTGCCAAGAAAAAAGGGCTGACAGAAAGCATAAAACTGTACTGTTCCATGCCCTGGCTATTTTGGACCTAACAGAGACAGTTTTCCTAACTGAGTATCTCTTATCATGCTGTGTGTACAGATACTTCCTTGCCAGAATCTCTCAGGAGCACCGACACAGAGTTCAAACTTCCTCTCCCAATCTGTGTTCAAGCTCTGTGTTTCTAACAAGGTTTAACACAGTATCTGTCATAAGGAATGAACAGTAAGCTTTGGCAAATTCATATTTGTGGCCTAAAACCTTAAGGCAGAAGGCAAACACACATCTGTCATCCTGAAGATTCCCCAGGCTTGTGCTTATGTTGCTTTGCATCTTGTGCAGTCATTTACATGAATGCAAAATCATCCTTGATAATGAGCAATCAGTTGACTAATTCCAAAACATAAGAGGCAGAATGGAACACAAATGGTAACAGACCATCAAGTATTAAGCCTGAAACCAAATGGAATTAAAGAACTTCAATTCCAAACCTCAGCTTAATTTGCTATTGGTTAAAATATCAGAGACCTTACTACCATTACTTGTGTTGTTAATTACTACCTAACCAATGGAAATGAGGAAATTTTGATACTGCTGGAGTTTAATTAAGTCTGCAACATACCTTTAAAACAGAATAAACATCGGACTGAGAACATTCTGAAGAATTGCCTTAAATGACAAAAAATGAAAAAGCCACTTTCCTGCTGTTACTGTTTTACTTTCTAAAATCTCCAAGAAACCATTTATGAACCTCAATTCTAACACATGAAAAGCTGTTTCATTTCCCATCCTGAGGGCTGTTTGATCGAACTTTAGTATTGTGCAACATTCAGGTTTTAATTACTACATAATTAAAAAGCAAACATGAAATATACTGTCACTCTGATCATTTGTAGCCAAGGCTTGTGTCAATAAAAAAAAGCAAATATTTTTTGCTTGCCTTTAAAGTATGGCTGAGGCTGACTTCTGATGCAAATTGAAAGACCGGTTATTCAAAGTACTCCCATTCATTTCATTACAACCCAAGGCAGATGACATTCAAAGTCAAACACAACAAAATGTGTTAGTAAGCATAAATGCTGTTTCAGACTGATGTACAAATTACTTCACTTCTAGGCTTTTAACACACAATAGCTTCCATTGAAATTGCATTAGGTCATGAGTCTTTTTGAGTCAAAAGAGAAAAAAAAGCCATCATCCTCTTCTTGGCCATAAACAGAGACTTGCAGCCAACATTCCCTAACAAAATCTGAAGAGTTACAACTGATCCCAGAGAGCATGTGAAACAGCTTCTCTACAACTGCATCCAGATCATTCTGTCTCAGCAGTCTGCGTGTGCATTGCCACAGTGATTTCAAGCTGACTATTTTTGCCTTTAAAAGCACCTGATTGCAATTTAGATCTTCACCCTGAAGTTAATTACAACCTGCTATTACACGTGGTGCTTGACTCAGTCATCTTCTCCAGTTATTAACTCTGCTAGGTTTACCTATAACCCTGAAGTGGATGATGGGAACCATAATTGTTTAACTGCTTTGTTTTCAATAGGCAATGCTACGAGCCTTTGAAGTAGTCAGTCTAACTTCCTGTAATTTTACTCATTTATTATCTAAAGCTAGCTGACCTGATGAAAACAGTGGAAATTCTTTGCTTCTAAGTTCAGAGAGACAGATTCAAACTCTTAGACTGCGTTTCTTCTTCTTTTCTATTTCTTCAATATTTTCTTTAACTTGAGCGTCCTGGTTGTTGATCCACCTGCTCTTTCTCATTGCATTAGCATATAGTGAAGTTATAAATATCATTGGGTCCTGGGAGTTGCATCCCTTGGTAAAAAAGGTGCAACATATGCAGACTGCTTGTATTAACTTTAACTGGCAGCATCACTTGAGTGGGTGAAGGTTATAACACAACTACTGCAATCTTCAGTGACTGTTACATTGGTCTAAAGTAGAAGTTACTGCACAGCAATTTGACTGTTTTTCCTACCAGTTAGAAGACAAACTCTTTTTATTAACAAAAGAATCTATTTCTTAACTAGCATACCATCTTTTTATTCACCAGTGCACTGCAGCACCTCAAGACATAGTTTATTATATTATGTGAATTCCATAAAAGAAATAATTTTCAGGAGTAAGTTCCTCTTGGACACATTGACCCCTAGGTCACGTTGGCCAATATCGCCATTGCACAATAGTCTAACTAATCTGTAATATCTGAGGACATTTTTCAGGGAACTGTAGTATGAAAAACAATACATACACCCTAGGAACCTTATTCACAAACGCTAATGGTGCAGTCTTTACCAAAGAGCTGTATTTCCATGGGTAAAAGAAAAGCTGTTTCTGTAACTGAAGTGTCAGGGTTCCTAGTTTTGCAGCTGTTTAGGACATAACATCGCATAGTCTGATTTCCTATGAACACAGGCCAATAATTTCATCAATTTGTTCCTCTATTTAGTATAAGTCTTCATGTTAACACCAAGAATTAGACTCAAGGGTCTCTCCTAAAACATATTTCCCTTAATTTCACAAATTATAGATATTAGGATGATTTCCTGCAGTAATCTGAAAGACACAAATATATTTTCAACACTATTGTATAGGAGGTTCCACCTTTTGCTGACAACAAATGAGAGCATTGCCAGCTGGTGGTGATGGTTTCTCAGGATTTGTGGTGCAACATTAGGCAGTTCTCAAGAGATCTGTCACATGTTATGCTGTATATAGATGGTTACCCAAGGAACAGCATGGCAGATGCTAGAATCAAAAAAGGAAATGTTTTACTGATTTTTCAGTGAAAAAAGGATGACAAAGGGTTTGTACACTAGCTAATCACCAAGGACCAACCTCTGTCACATCTGGGAGAGGGTTTTACAGACATGTTTCCTTGGTTGTCCAGACCTTGGGCAGTGCTAAATACATCTTGGCTACATCTATGTTCCCTTGACTAGATTTCCTTCTAACAGAAACCACAATGCATAGTCAAGTCTGCTTTGTCTTCAAACCTTGCAGCTAGGAAAAGCTTTTTGCTATCTTTGCCCTGGTACCTTCTTACTGGATTACAGCTGAAAAATAGTCCACAACTGAACTGCTAACTAATGACAGCTTCAATAAACAGGCAGAATGTTCAAATATGAAATGATGTCACATGCAATGGATTCTGTCTCTGATCGACATAAGAATAGAATAAGAAATAGTTTACCATTTATTGCAAAGCCCTCTCTCTGTTTTGCAATCATTAACTAGGTAGCCATTGTAAAGATTTGATGATGTAAATGAACCACCCACTGTGCAAATAAGAAAATGGCTGTTAGCGCTGCAGCAAGGACAAAAATCGAGGAACAACTGTCTCAGCCTTATGCTCCATCCCAACAGGATTTCAGTGTACAGAGACACAAAGCAATTGCCTGTATAAACACAGAAGTGTGGTTCACCCACATCTGCTGGTTAAGCCATAAGTTACAGAGCCTGGCAAACTGATAGCTTTATTTTTAAGAGGCACAATACTTTAAAGGTAAATAGTGGGCCAAGAATGTGGATTCAGGACTCTGTTTTACATGTTTTAGCTTTGAAGTCTACTCCCATGTTTAAAGAAAGATTAACACATTATTTTGCCCATAATTACACAAGCAACAGTGTTAAACTAGGTCAGTGCCATACATGAAAAACAAATTAATGTTTTGGTGCAAACAGATATTTCCACTTGTCTTTTTTTCTCCTAGGGAAAAATCTCTACAGATTGTAGTAGGAAAAAAAAAAAAAAAAAAAAAAAAGACACTTCCCTACTTGCTTAGATTCTGAAGGTAAATGTATTAAAAATCTTTCCTTTTTTCATAATGTAACATAGAAGAGACCTTCCTGGGCTATAGAAACAAAACAAATTTCCTGTTTGAGCCATATGGTGCTAAGATCTAAGACACAAAGAAAAAAAAAGTCAGCAAGAATCTTTTCATTTATACAATGTGTAAGAGTAGATGTAGAATTAGATATATCTTTCATAAGTTTGTTGGTTGCTCATGGCCTAGAATAAATGTTTTAATTATGCAGCACTGCAGAGATTCACAGGGTAACAGGCACAAAAGCAGAAAATGATTGACATGGCACATGGAAGATGAGCAGAAGAACTGCCTGTCAAGAGGCTCAGAGATACCTATACTGAAAAGTCTCCACTCAGTTTGTATCAAGCAGCAAGTGAGGTATAAACAGAACAAAGTCAACTCTTTAAGTAGCAATATATTTATTTTACAACCTGCCCACCTGCCTGCCTGCTTCCTCTATTAGAGCACTTTGCTGTACACATGAAGAGCTCTCCTGGAGGCAGTTACATTTATGAACTGTTTGCTCCCTACTCGCCTTGCAGTCAGCAGCAGCACAACCATCATTCACTCCGAGGAAAAGGGAACCAGGTGAAGACAAACGACTCTCCCCGAATGCCCTCATAAATTCACATGAAGAAACAGCCACGCGGCACTACCCCAAACCTTTAGTTTTATTAATGGCAGGGCGGCAGTATTTCTGGCCAATAAATCTTAGCTTCACCTAGTGGTCAAAATGGAAGATGGCACCATTTTGGCCAGTTTTACTAGCTTCATTATTACAGGTCTCATAAAATATTAAATCAGGTAATCTGGTTCACAGGACTGCCCACTGACAGAAATATGCTCTCAGAGGACAAATAAGCAGCAGGGAAGCTTGAGCTCCAGCGCTTCTACCCATGCTCGGGTAAACTACAATGGCCATGAAGAGAGACAATGGGATAAACAAGTGGGGAAAAACCCACAACCGTAACCTGAAAGAAACCTAAAGCAGAGTGGGCTACAATTAAATGACAACAGTGTTGGAGAACTGGACCAGAATGCAGACCTCAATAACACATATTGACTGAATGGGCAGCGTAGCATACATGGTTCCTTTCCTGCTGGATAATTTCCCCTGTTTGTAGCATGGTGACAATATTTGCCATGCCACAAATGTAGCCTCATTAAAACATTAATCACATTAAAACCACCGGATGCTCTAAGTATTATGTGACCCACAGACAGATCCAACTGGGGGTTACTTGTTTGCATCTGAACTGGCATCAGTACAACAGTTTCATCGCTAGGGAAAATTAACTGAACCCTAACAGAATAGAATAATTTTGGTTGGAAAATACCCTTGAGATCATCAAGTCCAACCACAATCTAACTCTACCAAGACTGGTAAACCATGCTTCTCAGCACCACACCTCTGCATCTTTTAAACACTTCCAGGGATGGGAATTCAACCACCAATCTGGAGAGCCTGTTCCAGTGTTTGAGAACCCTACCAGTGAAGTTTCTTCTAATATCCAATCTCTAGCCTCCACTGGTGCAAATTGAGGCCATTTCCTTTCATCCTATCACTTGTTAGTAGGGAGAAGACACCAACATCCACTTCTTTTCAGCCTTCTCTTCTCCAAACTAAACAACCTCAGTTCCTTTAGTTGCTCCTCACAAGAGTTCCTTTAGTTGCTCCTCACAAGACCTATTCTCCAGACCTTTCACCAGATTTGCTGTCTTTCTCTGGAGCTACTCCTTATTAAAAAAAAATAATCAATAAATCCCTTTCTAGCTGTACTGCAGCCCCAACTGCAGAACTGAAAGAGCTAGGCCTTGTGCCTATGGGAGAGTGAGTGTGCTTGTTAGTATGTGTTTTGCAGATAGGCAATGAAGGACACAAGGTGTCGTTTCGGGTGCCAGGGAGAGACTGCCATTGTCTCTGCGGTTTGCCCAAAGCAAAATGAAGAATATACCACATTCAAACTGAAGGTAAACCAGTTAATGAGCCAAGTGCATGACTTCAGTGTCCATTAAGTACCTACAGTATTTGTCGCTGTCAAAGGAAAGTCAGCTGTACCTTTGAACTAAACTGTGTTGTAAAGGGGCTAGATGCAGAATGACTCCTCATAACAAGTATAGGAGTGAACAAAGTCAGGACTCCTGCTCAGCTTTGCGAGATTATGCCGTAGGAAACATGTTTCTTTTCAGTCTGGATGTAATGGGAAGCATATGGAGTTATGGTATCAAGCTATTCATCATTCCCTTTTTCTTTCCCTGCGAGAATTTTTGAATCACTTAAGTCCAAATCCAAAGACATTAGCACCCCATGACTTTTGTGAAAACCAGCAACCAGACTATGGGGAGAGGCCCAAGATAGCCTCCCCTAGAATGAAGGGATGTGACAAAAGTGCAGTTGTGATATTTTGCAGTGGCTGATACAACCAGGAGAATAATTCCTCTCCTAAACCAGGCTTTATAAATTGTACTGCTCAAGCAACTACTTGTTTGTTTTCACAAAGCCTGCAGAGCATAAACACTATGAGGGTATTATCTGGATTACAGAAATGTGGTGTTATTAGCAAGAACATTACAAATTCTTTTTTTTTTTACTACAGATTTTTAAGTGGGTGGCTCATTACGGTGGTGTTTTCAAAAACTGAGAATAAGTTTGCTGCTCACCAGTGTGCTCCACAGGCTTTGTTCCTTCCGCTTTCTTTTCTTTGCCAGTGAGCAACATATTCTCCTAAACTGAGATACTTATTTTCCTCCTTCCTTTTTATTTTTTTTGCCTTGAAGAGGAGGCCGAGGGAGAGAGGATAGAAACGGCATCAAAACACATTTTCTGCAAGAATAATGTAAAATCTACCTTGAACAGCTTAACATTTGTAATTGTTTCCATGTGTATACCTTATTTGAGGAATAAAGTGAAAATTATCTGTTTACTGAATGATGGAAAGCCTAAAAAAGCACAAACCACATGAAAGGACACTCAAGTGTCTGCTTAATTACGGTTAAATATAGGAGAATGTGTGTAATTTCAACCTTCAATACCTGCACCTGGCACTATCCACTTCAGAGCTTTGTGTGATAAACACTCTGAGCATCAGCTTTCAAATGGAACTGGAAATGGGATTCGCACAATATGAATGGTCCAACCAGTGGGTTGACAAAACCCCCTACAATACTGAACACGCTGTTACTAATCAACCTACTTCTGCACTACTTCATTAGTTCTAATTAGATGTTATGACTCATCATTATGACCAAATTCTGGAAGTGAGGAAGCTTCTGCAAGAGCTCTCCAACTCTGGAATAATCTCTTCTCATCTCTGAATTTCAGGTCTCTTCAGCCACAGGGGACACCAAGAGGTGATGCCTTGCTCATCATGAAAAAATAAAGTAAAAAACCCAAGGAAAAGGCAACAAAAAGGTTTTGCTGAAACAGTAAAAAGTAAATTTATCATAGAAGAACTTTGAAAAATGGGTATTTCTATGCAAACTAGAAGTGACTACTTTACAAGTACTCTGCAGAAATTTATCATTTGGGAGAGAAGAGTTGGGATGAGACATGCGTGAAAAATTACTTCTTTTTTTTTTTTTTTTTTTTTTTTCCCTCTCCTTTTTAGATGAATTTGCAGCCTATGATGGCAACAGCACAATATGTACCAGGTCACCTCACTTGTCACTGAAATGCTGTCACTCATGGAGTGGAAGGTAGTTACCAATTAAGAGCAGATAGTGACATTATAACAATGGCCACACCTTGACTCCTGTGTCCAGTTCTGGGCCCCTCAGTTTAAGAAGGATGTTGAGTTGCTGGAACATGTCCAGAGAAGGGCAACAAAGCTGGGGAGGGGTTTGGAACACAAGCCCTATGAGGAGAGGCTGAGGGAGCTGAGGTTGCTTAGCCTGGAGAAGAAGAGGCTCAGAGGAGACCATATTGCTCTCTACAACTGCCTTAAGGGAGGTTGTAGCCAGGTGGGGGTTGGTCTCTTCTCTCAGGCAACCAGCACCAGAACAAGAGGACACAGTCTCAAGCTGTGCCAGGGGAGGTTTAGGCTGGATGTTAGGAAGAAGGTCTTCATAGAAAGAGTGATTGGCCATTGGAATGGGCTGCCCAGGGAGGTGGTGGAATCACCATCACTGGAAGTGTTTAGGAAGAGACTGGATGGGATGCTTGGTTGCATGGTTGAGTTGATTAGACAGTGTTGGATGAAAGCTTGGACTCGATGATCTTGAAGGTCTTTCCCAACCTGGTTAATTCTATTCTAAGGGATTTCTAAAAGCCATAAAGGAATTCTAGGTAAGCAGAATGTAATTATCCATTTGAAATTCAGCCAGGCACACACAACTCTGCATTTGCTGCCAGTAACACTGCATCCCCACAATTTACAGTGGCAGGATGCAGTACGGATTGCACAGATTAAGCCCTGCGTACCTCACCAGTTACTTGTAAGGTGAATGTAGAAAACCCTGCTGTCTGGGAGGAAGAAAGACAGAAAAGTATCAGGCACTCTGCTACTTTTAACTCAAGGGCAAAACCTTATTCACACATTAGAGTAGTAGAAAGTTATTTGGCATGTCAACCTTCTTGCAAGCAACTACAGCCATCTGGCTTTCTTTCAAACCTCCCACCCAGACAGCTCCTTTATTTATATAGCCCCTGGGGAGCCTCTCACATTGCTGACAGCTCCAGCAGACGGGTACTTTCCCTCTCTGGTCTCCTTTGCCCGTCTGTGCTTTGGCTCGCAGTAGCTTTCTGTTTCCAGACTTGCTGCTGAAGCTGGAAAAAAGTGCCAACTGAATCAGATCTTTTCAACAAGACACACTCAAAGCTACGTTCTCTGCACTTAACTGGTCATCTACAACCCTCTGGGGACATGCTATCATTCTATTTTCCTGCTACTGCTGGATTCTCCACACTCTGCTATTCATTTGATGAGACAAATATATTACCCATATTAGCAACAGAAGATGGAAAGAAGCCCTCAGAGTCCATCCAGATCACTTCACCTAGTTAGTGCTGTAATAATCTACAATGCTCTTTTCATCCAGTGTGTTCAAGCACCATTTGAAAGCAACATAGTAGACAGTAGAGTTAAGCAAAACCCTGCCCACATCCTGACCTCTCTTCCCTATTGACTTACTAGACAAAACAAATGTGATTTTTGGTGGTTCCTAAGCACTTTACCTTTCAAGGAATGGTTAGATCTCAAATCATAGCAGCGAAAGCTAGAGATTTGTATGGGAAAATGTATGATACACTGGGAGCATATTTCTTACTATCAAGGTTAGAATAATAGTTGTATCATTTATAAATATGTAAGTTTTATGGGTTTTCCTCATTTTCCTGCTTCAGGTGATGAACTTTTTCTGAACTGAGAAATTAAAAGGAAACTTGCTTCAAACAATCAAGCCAGTCACACACAAGATAAACTGCAAAATATTATTGATCTGGGAGAGGTGAGCATGACCTGAAAGCAACAGTCTTCTATTCAAGTAAATTAACTTTTTAAATAACTCCTTCACTATAATCACTTGGAATTGGTAGTAGGAAGATAGTAGAAAAAGATTAGGAGAAGAAACCAGGTACTTTTCTCTCTGCATTGTAAAATCCATTCATGCTCCAAAGAGGTACATATTAAAGGCCAAGCTTTTCTGCTGTCACATTGAAGTGTGACTCTAGTTTGTTATGGGCAGAGTGCCCTTATTTTTTAATTATCAGTTCAATATATGTTTTAGGGCTGTTAGCCATGACAAAATGCCTTTAATTAGCTGCTGCATCAGAAGTGGAGCAACTAGTTAAGTTACAGTAGAATGATTCAGCCCGGTTTTATTGGATTCAAGGATTTACTCGGCTATAATTGAACATTCAGGAAACTATGATACTTGTTTTCATTCAGGAAATTACCTGCAACTATGTCTTTAATGCAACTCCTCTGACACCATTTTCCTCATGTTTAACTAAAGCCAGCATACTGGTAGTTTTTTTAATTATGAGTTTAAATGAAAATTCAGTTAATGGACACAAGCACTCTGAAATTGTATAGTCAGATCAGGATATGATCTGAGTCAGTTTAGAGTAGACCTAAGATCTGACAAAACCACCAGAAAAAGTTTAGCAAAATCATAACTATGATTTTTTCATTAAAACCATATCAGATATTTGAAATCTCTTTACAAAGGATTTGAAGTTGAATCATGTTCTACTCTAACAGTTCTGTGCTGCTGTTGCAAGCATTGGTGACCTCATGCCTGATGAGAGGAGACTGCAAGAGATCCAGCCAGATCACCTTAGCCCACCCTTGGTAGACGACAGAGGACATGTTGCAAGAAAGTCATCAAAGCTCTAAAATAACACATAACAAGGTTTTCAAGCTGCATTACAGGCAGTGAGCTGTTCCTCCATTATTGGTAGGTATGATGAGGATTAAAAGTGAAGCTACCTCATCCCCTGCCCCAGAAAGTGTCAAATAAATAGTTTGAGGGCTTTTCTTAAGCTTCTATTTGATTGTCAGGAACCAAGAGTCACAGTTACACTCAGGCACATTGGATGAATTATTCAAACTACAGCAATACAACTCTCGTCATTTCCTGGCCGAAAACTTCTCCCCTGCTCCTCGAACAACCCCAGCTAGTTAAGCAGAAATCAAACACAGCTATCTCAGTGCATTCTGTGCTTTGCCCCATCACTGCCCACCATATCCCTGATGGAAATGAATCAATTTTTTAAGAGAGCCCATGTTTAAAACCTGTGATGGCAGCATTAGGTTGAGGAGAGTAAGAAGTCATAGCATAGTTATGTTACATCTTTTACTTGGAAGAACCGCAACTGAGTCCTCTAAAACTAACTGTGTCCATGCCACTGAATGACAAACAATACATACAGAATGCTATACTGTGTGATTTTCTGCAACAATTATTCCAGCTGAGACTTATTATTAGATTTTATTTAAAGGATGGCACTAGCTTTTGAGCAGGCTAAGTGGCAAGGAAACGAAGCATTGTAGGATATTTTAATTTTCAAGCTCCTGATTGTAAATGTATTCTTTCAGCAGCCAACACTGCTGAAGGAATCAGTTTAAACATTTCTGATTTTTATGTGGGCTTTCAAATGGAAAGAAGGACTTGTAGCCAAGCAACATATTTGAACAAAAGATTGCTAGCAGCACTGCAAGAAAAAAAACCCTTGGATGAAGCACTACATTAGTACTTGCCATCCAGAGCCCCAGAGGCCAAATCCTGCTTAGGTCACTCAGGGAATATGACTGGACCCAAGCTCTTGTTTAAATACCCAGGGAATAGGAATTTCATAAAATTTCAGCAGCATTTGTCATGGTTGGCAATCTGTGCTGGGGATGAGCTTCAGATGTTACAGGTTGGCCTCAGAGCTGCACAGGAGGTTCACAGGGCACCTAAAGGCCTGTCTGGCTGCTCTGCAGGTTGTGGTGAATCATGTCCCAACAGAGCTTACCACCTGGCATTTCAGGAAATCAAGAAACTATAACTGAAGCCTAATTTTCAGGTTTTCTTGGCAGTCTGCTGCTCTTGCAGAGAAACTCCCAGGCAGATTTGCAGCAGAGCTGCAGAACTGAGTCTCAGGCAAGTTCCAGACAATCTGCTACTTTCCCAAGGAACAGAAATTTTCTGAAAAAAATCCATCATACCTTCGTCACTCACCATCACTCACCTGTCAGCAGCTCAAATATGGCTAGAAGAAAGTTCAAGGGAAGAGGCTGAGTTTTCAGCAATGCTCTAGGTAACATGTAGAAGAAAACTGATGGCCTCTTGGGGATTACTCAGGATACAGTCTCTCCTGCTTCCTCCAAAGAGAGCAGTAAACTGAACAGATATGAGAAAGTAAGATGCAGAATGGCACCAGGAGATTTTCTGTCCTTTTCCTGTTTTCTCTATGAAGCATGTGCTCCCTAATAGTCCTTTTAGTTCTCAAGCTCTCCAGATGCAGAAGATCAGAGGAAGAAGGTGTTTCTGAACAATGAAAGCGAAACTTGCAAGTGAGCTAATCTTATGAGCTGCCGCCACTTCATTTTCCTGGGCATCTGTCAGTGTGTTTATCTATACTAGTCTGCTGTAGAGAAGTTTTTCTGTTCTGAAATGTGTTAACATAAGGCTCAGTAATGGCCCATTTAAGCAAAAAGTCCATTGCACATGTCTGGATAAAAAGGAAGATGACAGCAGTGTCATGAAGGTTTGTGTTGCAGTGGATTTGTGTCATATCTGGACACTCTGTTTGGGTTTTTTGGTATGGGCTCTCTGTCTGCAAGAACTTGAAAAACACAATCACAATTTCACAGATACAGCTGAAAAATGGCACTTAAAAATGCCAGGTTAAATGCCAGACCAAGCATTTTGGAGAGGCTGTAGATAAGGATGTTTCAGAGTTACAATTCTCTTGATTTGTTTAGAGAATAGAGATTTTGTTCTTCAGTAGCAGATTGAAATCTTGTGACTTTGGAAAAAATCTCAGGCTCTCTGTTCTCTACTTTCCACTGTTAAAATAGTTAAGAGTTTTAGAATGCACCTCCTATTCTCAGTCCTCATTTGTGAAAACACTTGGTGAGACATCCTGCAGCAAAAAAAACCCAAGAGGCAGCAATAACTACAGGGTCTCTGTGTCTATTTGGCAGCCAGCGAACTTGTCAATAGAGGGAGATTTACCAGTAGAGCTCTAGCAGCACAACCTGTTCTGGCATAATTATTGCCTAATGATTTCCTTCAACTATTCCACACAAAAAGCTAATGTGCTTATAGTTAATAATATTCTATCCTTTCTTGCAGTCAAAACTGCCAACTTCAGGCAGAACAAGCTATCATACAATTTAAATTGACATTTCTTAAAATGTTTATCCATCCTTTCTCCCTCGTGGTAAAAAACGGATTTTTTTTGACAATCTTTCCCCTTCATGGTCCTGCCCCTCTCTTCTGTGCTTGTACAAGCCATATGCAGCATAATCCATCTCACCATCAGGGGCTGGATTGCCTTTCCCATTTGCCACACCTAGGAGGCATCGATATACCCTGCCATTTTCACCTTCAAATCTCCTCCCTTTCTTAAACATCCAGATAAATCAGCCTTGTGGTGTGTTCCAAAGGCTGCTAAACTTCAGTTCCAACAATTTTGTTGTAGCAGTAGGAGGAATGTAGTCTCCAAGGTTACTGGGACACAAGTAATTTGGAAATTTCAAGCAGCTCATTGAATTGCACAGAGAAGATATGTTCCCTGCAGGAAGAGATGCTGTGAAAGCAGATAGACATTGTCTGCATTAACTGAAATGTCTGAGTGCTCTACAGAGTCAGCCCTCTTCAGTGATGCAGGCTGGGGGCACAAAAGCCTGGGCTCCTGCAGTGGAGTCCTGCAGATCTCTTGCGTTTGCAGGTGGAAAAAATCTTTGCAGTCCTCATGCTTGGGGTTCAGGCCCATTTCTAAAAGTCCAATCAGACTCAGTGCAGACACTCACAATGCTGTACTTGTGTCTGTCATCACAGGACAGAATTTGCAATTAGATGCAGAGGCAAAGGGAGCTAGGCTCCTTTCTCTCCAGTCATGCACCACTCTCCTGTGTAAAGGATCAGTTGCTTGATTTTTTTCTGATGCATGCAGTAGGGGCAGGATTAAAGATATTTATTGACCTTTCCTCTCCCCCAAAATACTTCAGGGTAGAGTCCAAATATCAGAATTAGTGCATATTCCTCCATTTGCAAAAGAAGGAGCCAGGTAAAGATCTGATCTCAGTTACCCAGGCAACTGCAAACAGCACAGCCGCGCACGCTCATCAGAACATTTTTTTACAAAGCATTCAATCCTGAAGTCCACAGTGCTTCCAAGTAATTATATTCATATGGTGTATATATGCTACAGAAATAGCTTCTTCATTTTCTGCCAGCCAAATTAACCATGAAAATGGACCACTTTAAGAATGTAATAATTACAGACTAATTTGGCAAACTAGGCAGTCAGTATTACCTCAACCTGGACAACCTGATCTCCTGAGATTTCACTTGCCTGAGGCTTTTTACAAAAAGCAAGACAGGTTGGAGCATGCACTGGGGAGGGAGGGTAGGGGGATAGGTAGGCAGGAGGAATTATGATGGAAGGGGCTCTTCTTTTGAGTTTAGTTTCTGCGAACACACTGCTGTAAATCTTCAGCAAACCTCAGAAATTTTTGTATTGCAATGGGGAAGGGATAATCACCCCTACACTGGGAGCTGCAATAAAAGGTCTTCAGAGATTAAATAACTAGTTAAATGATCTGGATAGCCCCATCTGAACATTCTGAAGAGAAGCAGTCTACAGATGTAGAATGGGACAGTCAGTGGATATAAGGCATAGCACACTGGCAACTGTGAAGGGAAAAATAAATCTGTTTCCAGACAGAAAACATATTTGCTGCTCTGGACCCTGAGACATTTAAAGTGGAGTAGATGCCACAGTCTGTCGTTTAGGAAGACTGTACGAGGGTATATCTCTCCTATCTTGGTGCTACTGTGCAGGTAACATTTCTGGTAATAGGGAGAGCAAATTTCATCTGCAGATGGAAGGCTGCCTGGCCTGCAATACAGCTCACCTTCACCCCTGGCCCCAACCCCAGCAGCAGCTTTTCAGCCATCAGACACAGAAAACATAGCTGAAAAGGTGTTTTGCCTCTCTCAGCAACCTGGTTTCTTTCCTTTCCCCTACAACTTGCCTTTCTATGCAGGAACCCAAAAATACCACCTCAGTTGAGCAGGCTGAGTTTAGAACAGCTCATCTCCTGCGAATGGCTCTGCTGAGCCACCAGGAGTAGGACTGGAACTCGAGGCAAAGGAGATTAAGACTGGATGTTTAGCACAGCTTCCTAATACTCTCAGCAGCAAGTCAGAAATCTCTTGGTTGCAGCAGCTCCAGGACACCATTCAGCCACCTGGAGATGCTCACACACAGCACACCCTGTCCCTGTCTCAACTGCAATCTGAAATGAGGAACAAATTCTTCCATATATATATATATACATATAATGTCTTTTGATGATTGGAACTAAATGAAGACCTGAAAGGACAAGCAGGAGAACACACTGTTGCCAATAGAAGCACTCTCTAGGGATGGTGCAGATGTAAAAGAACATTTTAAGGATAGCAAAGAATATAGAAGAGTAGGCATCAGATCTCTTTGGGAGAGATGGCATCATCTTGAGAGAATCTTTCCACACAGAACAGCCGAAAAGGCTTTTCTGTTATGTATAATACACACTGGATGGTGGTTTTCAGTAGTGATTAATCCATTAGTGCACTTACTGGAAGATGAAGCAGTGATAAGTTCACACCCCAAAAAAATCTCATCTATAAATTTGTTTTGGGTAAGCCATGTAAAGCAATCTAGGTTATACTATCAGATTCAGTACGCAATGTCTGAACTGGACCAAAACAACACTCGAATGAATCATAGCTCAGCGGCTCCCCTCGGGATCTTTAGGGTCTGGGCACAGGCCCTACTATCAGCATCCTTAACTGTCTACCTCAGCTGTGCCACAAATGTTCCTTCTTTTCCTTCAGCCCTGAAGGATCTGCTTTGGCATTTCAGAAGTAAACCAGTTAAAGAGGTTTTCTGTCACTTTTTTGAGATATGCAAATAGAGGAATAACAAACCTTCTGGAACTGGCTAGGAGCAACCCCAAATGTAAAGGCAAAAATTACACTTTGAATGTAAATGTAACAGTTGTGCTGCAGCTTGTAACATTTGAAATTAATTACTTTGAACACTAGAGGCTAAGGAAGCTGAATTCATAAAGATTCATGGTATAGTTGTGAAGAAAGACCTAGGGCAAGCATCTAACTTAGAACAAGGTTAGCTAAGTACTGAAGGAAACTGTTCAGAAGTGGGATGATCTTTTCTCTCTTTCCATGGGCTTTGGGATGCGCTCAGGATCTATGACTAGCTGTTATAAATTCCCTTCTATATTCCAGTACTAATTAGCTTCAACGAGAAAATTTGGGTCATTACATTTTTTAAAATCTTTGTCAATGTCTGGGGTAAGAAAAAAAAAAAAAAAGGCAGCTACATTATATATTACTGTAGATAAACAATACAGCATTTTGAAAAAAGCACTTCTGGACTTCCAGATTATTGCCCTGGCTGGATAACCTCACATGCAAAATCTCAGCAAGGGAAAGGAAAAACAAGAAGCCTCCACTGTTGTGTCCATATTATGGCAGTGATGCACAGCTGAAGACTTAAAGTATACTGCTATGAAAAGAATGGATATCAATAATTAGAAAAGATTTTTCTGAAGCTAGGTGTTGATAAGTGATTTCAGCTCCCCTGCCATAAAGAGAAGCAACAAACACTAAGGCTCAATATGATCTATGGACATGAATTTATTCTTTAGATGAAGCTTGAAAGACGTAGAAATCTATCAAGACTATTTTCAGACGGTCCAGAAAAAAGGACAAGAATGGATTTTTACCATTTGGAGGGGGAAAAAAAGAAGAGACACCTCAAGAGATAAAATGACAACAAGTCAACGCATATAAAGAATGAAAACAACAGAAAAATGGAATAATAGCTACACAGAGTGTTAGCCAAGGCACTGCCAGACAATTCTCCACTTTTTGTCTGTCTTCTGGAGTGATTGTCACAGAAGCTGGTCACTGTTATCTTGGCTACAGACACTTTCTTCTAGGAAATTCATGAAGGTGGACATTTTTATGAAATCTCTTTACAAACAAAACCCAAAGCTCTTTAATTGTTTGTCATAAGGAGATGCTAACTTGATCTTTCAAAGCATCTGACACTGAAATCTTAAATATAAGTAAAATCTCTAATATGAGATCAGTTTCTTGAAAGAGATTAGTATAAACCCATATAAAAACCTTTGTGTTACTTTATTGGAAATAACTTGGAATTTCCAGTCTGGTGTTCTCAGCTGGCAATTATTATTGCACCTATATCTTTTTACCTTTCATGTAGGTGGAAAAAAGCAGTCTTGCATCAAAAACAGATATCAAAATAGGTTTTAAAAGCTTTGCAAAGAGGATGCTTTAGAAAGCACATCAGATGCCATTCTAATGTCCAACTGAAGTAGAAATTATTAAACCATACATTCAGAGATGGAAAAGAATTGTTCACTCTGCAGCAGGAAGATGAAAGCCCCCCAGCTGCTAATAAAGACATAATAAGAAGCTGTTACCATCTATATGGATACGAACAGCTACAAATGAACGGCTGAATTACTACTGTGCGCTGGCTAAAACCTGCATAGCTCATTGTATTTGTCACCTCTTTTCCATCAGCTTCTCAATGTTTTTTCATTTGATGTTAGTCCCATAGATTATATTTGCACAGACCACCTCTGAGTCAATACTTGGTTCTGAGATAGCAACTGTCACGATTCAGAGAGCACTAATTCAATTTCTAGGAAAAAACGGATTCATACTTTCATTTTTCTTTTGGTGTGCTAGGTGCACCCACTCTTGGGATAATTCCACTCACTTTTGAGGTAGCTTTAGTTGTCCAATCTAATATCCTCAGGAATATTGTTGTCCCAAATGCAGATTTTTTTACTCTGTGTGGAAAAACAATTGACACACAGCATTGAGATATTTGATTTATTCCAGTTCTATGCAGAAAAGGGTACTAGGCTGAGAAATTATTTCAACAGAAAGGTTTCACAGTGTAAAGATGTTTGCTTCAGTTCAAAAACTGATGCATGGAAAGACTCTGCAATCAGAACTGTATGCAGCATTATCTGTTCTACAATACAGTAATAATCATACCTTACATTTAATTAGTCCAGAAACTAGTCTGGCATCTAGGATTTTTGTGCTTTTAAAGACAAGCTGCATAGTACACAGAAGCGTTGTAATTCTGTCTTTATGTCTCTTCAAATCCCAAAGTCAGGTTCTTTAGCCAAAGAAGCCAAAGAAGCTACTACAGTGTTTATGAAATATTTATTTAATAAATCTCTGAATCGATTTAGCACCCCAGAAAATAAAAGCCTACTGAACTTTTCATTTATTCCACTCTAGCTCTGACCCATTGCTTTATTTGACATAAGCAATTCATCTTGTTGAAGCCCCTGTTTAAAGGTTATGACAGTTTGCACAGGACACGATAGAACTTGTAATATCATCACTGACAAGGCTACAACCTTCATTTGTTGACATCTTATCAAATAGTCTCATTCTTGTTTAAATCTTGGCCCGAGTTACTTAAAATGTCACTTTTCCATTGCCAGTGACTGAGTCAGCCAGTAATTGCTGCCCAAAATAATATAAATCCATAAAAATAAATGATAGGAAATAGTTATTTTCAACATGTTTGACTTGGTTCCTGAAATATCACTCAGTGACACAGAATAATAACTCATGGAAAGGGTGAACCAGCTAGAAACTTGGAGTGGGTTTACTCATTGAATTGACAGTATTGCAAGGAGAACAGGAGGCTTTGCCACCTCCTGCTTTTTCCCCCAACAGTGCTACACCCAGCTTTGTGCAGGACCTAGAAAGACATTTATTGTGAGGGTCATATAACTGCTAAACCCTGTCCAAACAGCTGCAAACCTTGAACTGCTTAGTGAGGGACAGATGATATGACAGATTTCTAGGGTCAGTCAAGCTAGGTTTCATTTGCCATCAAACCAGGATTTTAAAACAAGTGTTCAGAGAAGAAAGAGTTAAACATTTTAACTCTTAAGCATCTTCTCTCCAAAGCACAAACTTGCAGATACAAAGTACACCCTTGATAATACTCAGATGTAGAACATCAATAAGTTAGACAAACTGAATTTCAATATCACAAGCACCATGAACACTGAGTCAAATTCAGGTTTAGAACTGCATAAAGTACGTTTTGTTGGCCCATTATATAAATTAACTTTTAATTATTGGTAGCCAGAGCATGTTCTCATATTAGCATGCAGTATAGGTCAATGCTCCTGTGGAGAATTCACTGTCCCCCCAACATTCAGCAGGTTGGCCAGTTGGTTTATAGGAATTATGACCCTTCAGAGCTGCGGCTAGCCCTGAGGGTGAAAGAAGGGCAGCCTTACAAGAGTTGAAGGAAACCAGAGGCCATCAAAGCTGCTAGTGATGCTGAAGCTGACACTAGTGACAAGTCTGCATTTAGACTGGGAAAGGCAGACTCCCTCAGGGAAGGCACAGTGACAGAGAAGGTACAAATCTAGTCTTTGAAATGAAGTACTAAACATGTTAATAAAGTTGCTGAGCAGCACCAACAGTTTGGAACAGGAAGCTTAAATCTCCCAACCAAACAAATACAAAAACTCTAAAATACCAACAACAACATAATCAAAGGAGAGATCTGAACAATGAAGATGGGAAACAATAGCAAGAATTGACCTCCTTAATTTTTCCACAAAGCCACTGACTTTAACAGCTTTTTTATCTCTGGGTTCCCATGGCCAGCTCTTTTCTGAAGCAGTTCCAGTTCACTGGAAGTGAAATGTAATGCATTTCTAATTAGAAGGCTTTTAATACAAAAAGTAGGAGACGTAGTCTACAAGATCTGGGGATGAAAATATGTGTCCTTTATCTTTTCTGTTCCCAAGGTGGTGAGCTAATCATGAAGGCCTGTCTCCTGCCAGTAGTGGAAAAGTCAGTGCAAATCTCTGACACCTGCACTGGGCTGTCTTTGGGAAACCTTTTCTAGTTTTCAGTCTGCCACGGGATTGTTGTATGACCTGCATCCTTTTGAGATAGTTTAAAGACTATCTAGATTGCCAAATCTTTGGGGCATGACTTATTCCGGATATGCCACAGGGGACTAATAACAAATTTATTTATTGCAACCCTTCTCTTAAAACTCTAGAATAAAAAAAAGAAAAAAAATTAACTAATCACTGACAGCTAGGCAGTTGTTTATAACAACTCTCCTATTAAAATGAGCATTTGCTTCTGGACTATAGTTCTCACTGACTACTGTGCTGAGGATTTATCTAACATATTCTGAAGTTGTATGAGTTGCTTTTTAGCCTGATTTGAACCTGGTTTAAATGTGCTTTATATGTGTCTGCTCTCTGTTGGAGGACCTGACCTATACCTATGTATCTTGCTAAATTAAGTAGTTTGGAAAAATCTTTATTTCATTAACCAGTTCAACCCCCTAACTCTAATACTTTTAAGTTTAACTCTTACTTGCTTCATTAAGCTGTTAAATTATTGACTTGAGATACCTAGAAGTTCCAAGGTAAGCCAAAGAAATGTGCTACTATGTTTTTTATGATCAATGCTCCTTCTTGCTTTGTGCTAGAAGCAGCCTCCATATACAAGACACAAATCTAGCTGTGTGTGCAGTGCTGGGATAAAACTTCCTGCTTCTGTTCTTCTCGGATGTATAAGATTCAAGTTTGCCATTTCATTTGTGGCACAGCAAATCACTGAGTCTCTTTAGTGCTAACTGGAACATCAAAACACAATTTTCCTACTAAGCAGTTGCTGTCCATGCTTCCACCATCATTTATCTTTAATTAATAGCCTGTTATTGTAGACAATATTACATTTCAATATCCAGACATCACAAAGCACTTCCCTTTTTCTCAGCGGCGCATGCTTTGACAAGAGTGTACTGCATTTCTAGATCAAAGGACAGCTGTTTATCTTCATTAATCAATTATTTAATCAATAAGCATGTGACATGCCAAGAAGGATTTACAACTGAAAGACAGACAAAATTTGCCCAATTGGTTTTGAAATACTTCTTCACTTGTCCATGTGTGGCTCTGGCTTATAACGGTTGGTTTGACAGAAACCCAACTCTGTGATAACAGACAATAAATCAAGAGCTAAAGCCAAGAGAACCAGACATATTTCAGTTTGTACTCTTACATCTACCTCTGTTCTTGCCATACAGATCCAGAGAATGAGTTGACTGACCTAGTTAAACCTGCCCAATTAGCTGAAAGAATGACACAGTACTGAAGAAAGTGAAAAAGAGTGATAAGCTGGGGAGGGAGCTGTCAGGGACTCTGATGGGAGTGGGGAGGAAGAGGGGATGGGACATGGCACTTGGTGTCATGGTTTAGTGGTCATGAGGTCTGGGGTGACAGGTTGGACTTGATGATCTTTGAGGTCTTTTCCAACCTTATTGATTCTATGATTCTATGATTCTATGATTCTATTATGAGATCAGACTTAAGTTTCTAATCCTGTTACTCCTAGTTCTTTTAGATATAGGGAAACTTTAACACAGGAGGCCAAAAGATGATTTATTTTGCGGTAGATGAGACAGTTTGTGCCTATTCTCAAAGAAGAAGGGTGGAGACTTCTTTCTGATGCTATTGCAAACTACATGAACTGGGAAACAAGGTAACAAAACCAGAGCTCATATCAAGTATTTTTTTCATGTTTTTCACTAAAAACAAAATACATTTTCCAGCAGTATGATTAAAAGGGTTTTTTTCCAAATGGTAACACCTTCTACAAAAGTGAACACATCCCCCCCATTATCATCTTTAGGGACATACAGGTCTCACTTCAAGGTAGTAAAGGGAAAAATAGCAAAAATGCAGAAATAATGGCAACACACTTTGGATCAAGAGAAGGGACCAAATTCACTTTAAGCTGGATTCCTTTGACAGCAGCTCTACAAAGGCAGAAGAACAGAGTGGACGTACAAGAACTTACTACAGCAAAGTCTTTTTTGTCACATCAGACAAGCAATCCTCCCTCACAATGTTACTGCAACTGCTCCAGTGGCCAAGATTTTCTTGCCACTGAGAAAGAGCCTGATTATGGCACAGTAATTAATACATTCAGAATAATCCCAGTGTCTCAATCCTCTTGACAACTAGCTAGTAATGGAAAACGAACATCTGCTATTCAGAAATTGTGTGGGATGTCAGAGATTGCACAGGGGCCAAACCCCTTATACCTCTGAAAAAAATCATCTGGTGTAACCCCTCTTTTCTGCTGTTCAGTTCTTCTGTGGCCAAAGAAAATTAGCAAAGTGTGTGCAGTGTCACTCAATCATGCCTGGTGGTCAAACAGGATGGCAGGATTTTCCTATTACCAGGCACTAATGATGTAGCATTTATGTGTGATTAACTATTATTATAGTGAAAGGCCGCACAATATCTCACAGTCACAGTGTTTCCAACTGAGCAATTAAGAAGCAAGCTTTAGAGTCATTGCTTCTGACCAGCTGTAAAATTAGATCATAGCTAGTGGGATGGCAATTCTTCAGTGAGGTATTCTCTGTTGTTTGCATGGAAGTGATGCTGTTCAGGTAAAGCACTTTCTCCTAATCCAGTTCTGCTTCTATTTCTTTGTGTATACTGATGGTAGCTCTGTTTTATTTCAATCACCTAATTTACGTAGCCAAATTTTTTTTTCAGGAGCAACAAACTCATGAAACTACTGCAGTGTGTGCTGTATGAGGTCCTTCTTAAGCAAACAATAACAGTCTGTGAGCAGAATGTATTTTTCCTGATAGAGACACTGACAGCAAGATGACTAGGAACCAAGTGTAAATCACAAGGTATAATTTCTTCCAGATGATACAAACCTATAAAAGAGGCTATACATCTCCAGGCACCAGTTTTTGTGCCCTGCAATTCCTTATTTCAGATGCCTGTAGGTGAACAAATAAACATTTGCAGTCCAGACTGGATATCAAGACCTAAATAATACTCTAATAAGGCTTCCTTTCTCCCAGCAGCAGTGTGTTTGATTCTGCATGCCAGAAGGGAAAGAGTCTTGCAATAAAATTGACACAGCTCCAGCATCTGCTACAGCTTCCACAGATCAATCCCTTTCTCATGTATTGCTAGAGCAGCAGAAGGGGAGGCAATAGTGACTTCATACTTTGCCCTTGAGATTATTGGATGCAAAAAGGAAGCTATCCTTTGCAAGGACAATCAGTGCTTTAAAAGGCACGTGTAGTTTAACAAGCCGAGCATGTAGCATTACTGGCAATGAAGTAACTCTTTATTCTGCTTCCCTATATTAATTACATTCTCTCACATAATTTTTTGTTTCAGCCCTTTTCCTCACTTGAAAGCAACAAAACAATGAGAAAAAATGAGGACACACACATGTAACTTTAGGCAGGAGAAGCCACTAACTCAAAACATAGGTCTTGTTGCCAATACTGTGTTTTCTGAGAGGGCTTTGCCAATAAGGGAGAGAAGTACAGGATGACAGTGAATTACACATCCTGAAACATGGAATTTCTGCATTGCCATGAAAAATTGTTAATGTGATCTTTAACTTCAAGATTCTGCAGTCTTCTCATTAAGTACTTATAGATAGGACAAAACAGTTATTTTACAAAGGCATGGGAATACACTCAATTTAAACTCTGTGAATAAAACTAAACTCCAGAACAAGCAAGGTCGCTACAGCAATTATGAATGTTGAGTGAACTTCGCTGTCCTCTGTTCGATGTGAGATTCCTCACGTACACCTCAGCCAAAATGAGCTTGCTGTACAATGTATTTTCTTCATGGATAGCCATTTCAGTCCTTGGTTAAGTCTGAAATGTGGTTATAAATCAAGGCAGGTTTCAATGAAACCTTTTCCTCTCTCAAAGGTTTTAATATTCTCTCGATTATCCCTTCACCTTTCAATCAGTTACAAAAATCAACAGAATGGAAAAGTGTTATTTATGTAATGAAGAGCTTGTAAGCACACAGAACCTATGTGGCATACAAATTTCACAACACTGACAGATTCTGCACATTCCACACAATTGCTATGTTAAATCAAATCACTGAACTCCATCTGCAGACTAATTCTCCAGATACTTTGGTTTTCTTTATATCAAATAGCCTGCAGGTGTGCAAATAAGCATTCTTAGCCCATACCAGACATCAATGTCTAATTAAAACACATAATTTTAAAGGATATGGTCTTGAGGCTATCTGCAAATTGTAATTTTCTATACAGCACATTGCTGCTCTTCGTTATCAGTATAGAGACATATTGACAGAAATGAGGAAACACTCAATGAAATTACTAATAAACAAATAAATCAACCCCCCTATGTAGAAGTATCATAAAAACATCAGATACAAAAAGATTGTCACCACTTTCTCAGGTACCAAAAGGACCTAGAAACAGTTTATTTGTCTCTCTCATGAGAAATTCAAGATCAGTAACTGCTTACGTCATGCACACAAGAGGATGAACATTACCATGGACAGTGGGACTAGAAGCTGCATCAGGCTGGATCGTGCACTTCTGATGCACTGATCCTACAGAATTACTTGTAAATGGAGATTGATGGAAATTCCAGTGTTTAAAACAGTGATATCCCCAATATAAATGTCTTTAGGGGAGGAGGTTGCTTTAGTACAGCATCAGTTAGCTCAGAACAGGACAATCACTTCTAATTATCTTCTAGGCAATTAATGAGCAAATATTTTGACAAACCCAAAGCCTAGTATAAGAGCCTTCCTCTCCATCCTTAACAGTGGGAATCTAGTCACACTTACTCCTAAGGCAACATTCTAGATTTCAATTGCAATTTCTTCTTTATTAAAAAAGCTTAGAAAAATAAAAGTCTATGAGCAAGTGTAGAATACTGAAATGTATAATAGCTTGCAGATACACAAGTTGGAGTTTCTTTAAAACTAGAAATATCCCTCTTTTTTCATCCTACAGAGGCAAACTCTGGTTCTGTACATGTTAATGAAATTTTCATCTAGATATCGAGGGAGGGCTACAGTCTCAAGCATCAACAGGGATATCAAAGGCATCACTATACCGAAGATCCTGTACAACATAAACAACTGACAGACACGCTTGCGACTTACTGAATGTAGGTTAAGCGTTGAGGGTGCCAAAGAGCAGCTACTTCGTGAAACAACAGGACCTGAGGGGCTGGGTATTCTACTTTTTCTGCTTCTTTAACAAGTCTCAAATGTTGAGATTCTTTTATTTTTAACTAGCTGTAGAGATTTGTTAAAACAAGTAGATAAAGCAATAGAAAGACTGAGAAATTTTAGTTTACCTTTACTTTAGAACCCTTTTATAGCCTGAGACTCATACATTTGTGTTCAGAGTGGGAAGGACATTGGTTACAGAAACATGTCTTTTCTACCTGTACCAACATCTTTGTTTTAATCCTTCATAAATTCCCTCTGGCAAGGAGAAACACTGTTTCGAACTTAGGAGTTTGTCTTCAACTGTAGTATGGGGATTAAATGTTTCAAAAACATCTCCCAAATCCAGGTTAAAAAACCCCTAAGCCACACAACCAATGAGAAATTATGACGATTATAAAACTGAAATGTGTTATTTAGGTGAAGGAAATGACAAGCACCAAAGTCTTTTCATTTTGTGATGAGAAGGATGCTCAAAAGTTAGCTTCAGCAACAACAACACCACCACCACAACCACTCAACCCCCAGTGAAACAGCTTCAGTACAAAAATACAGTTACGGTGTTAAGTTTTGTATAGCAGCTGCTCCATTTTGCAGTAAACACAATTATGACATCAAGACTGTTTACAATAGTAAGATTAAAAGCAATTAATCAAAAGACAATATGATGACACAGAATAGACTCTGGCTACTTGTCACTATAAGCAAGAATGGAGTTCATGGAATTAAGAACACCAGTCATACAGATTTAGTTATTTTTCTCTTTCTCATTGGAATGGAACTTTCCATCCCCTATTTACACATCAAGTATTGGGTCAATGAGCATTTGAGAAGTCTTCTTTTTTCCCCCCTAGAAAACACATATGCATATACATAACTAAAGGACAGATTTCACATTAGACAAAAATGAATACAAGCCTTTCTGCACTCTTGTTCATAAGAGTAATAATTCCAGAGATTTTATTTCTGCTGCATAAACAAATAAATAGTGACAAGTGGTATCAGAACACGCCAGTGTGATTTGACTGGCAGAAGGTCTAGGCAAGCAAATCGAAAGAGTGCTCTGCAGACAGTCATTTAAAAAAATCCCTAATTTCTTGCTTATAAATTAGAACCATGGGTCATTAAGCTTTCTGTGCTAAACATAATGCTACCCAACTAGTCAAACAAGGCAATGAGGCATGAAGGACAAACTAGATTATATATTTCCCTAATTCCAGTTTGGAAAATGAAAGAAACATTGTCAGCTAGCAGTGATTTTGTTATGCACTGATCTGCAGTCGTGTAATTCAGCTATGACATTCAATGTAATATTGTGATGGAAGTCACTTGAAAGAGGAAAAGCCCCAAATTCTCTGCATAGAGAACTTCACATTTATTTTACCTTGTCATTACTTCACAGCGCTTATGTGCATTACTGAAGCACTGAGTACCTGCCTGCAAAACATTCCAGGAAACAGAATGCGTGATAGTAATAAGGATTCTTTAGTCTTATGTGAACTTCTCTGCAAATTTGTCTTTCTTCCCTTTTATGATATGTTCTACCACTTATGCTACCTACAAAAGTCCTGAACTTCCTTTCTTTGTAACCTTTTGTTGAACCATGCTTTTCTCGCAGCTTTTCGGTAATTTCTTTCCCCTTTTATTGCTTTTCTCACATCAACGTGACAACCTTACCGAATCCTCTTACCCAAGGGACATGCCCTGGGGTGCCTCTCACAGATCTGAGCTAGTCTGTGCCATACTGTACTAAATATCTCTTAACTGCCAAGTGAAGGTTAAAGTGTGCTTTGCATTTTCCTCAAATCCTGTGTCAATCCTGTGTCATCACTTTCTGTAAACAGAATTTTTTATTAAAATAGAATAAAAAGAGCACTATGGAAAAGTTTGGAGATACTAGGTTCAGCATAGATGATTTTTTGTTAGCATGCCTCAGATCTGCCCAATTTTTTGTGGGTTTAGTGGTCAGCATCATTACTTTGCTCTTTTCAGTCAGTAATATATTAATCTATGTTTAAATTGTGATAGTTGTAAAATATTTTACATTACTGATTTTTTTTTTCCTCAGAATCACTATTCTGAATGCCGTCAAGAAAAGTGTTCCAAATTCTGCCCAGTTAAATGTTTTAAATTAAGGCATAGTTTACAACTTGCAGGCTTACCTATTCCCTTCATCCTTCAGAAATTTCCAACAGAAATTCTTAAAAAGACAGCACAAAACCCATGATAAAGGTTGTGGCAGAAACTGCCTGCTGTGGTAATTCAGTTGAACAAGACAATGAATACAATTTTCTTTCAGAGACTGTTTTTATGTACAAGGTATTTCAAAGTGATTTACAAAGTACCAAGTTGTAAAGCAGCCTGGCAGAACAGATGCTGTGAGCTGAAAGATATATAAAGGCTCAGGAATGTTTTGGAAATTAGGCTTGGAAAACCAGCTGCAGATTTGGCAATGTTTAGTTTGGGGAGGAAAATGAGGAAAACTAGTGGAGAGCATTACCAAAGGTAGTGGATGAAGGATCATCAAAGTAGAAACAGAAGAAGAACCTTTTGGTTTAGTATTTGATCAATTACCTCATTTTGTTTGCTGATGTGCCACATTCAGCTGAACCATCAGACTCCAAATAAATATCATTAGGATTATAACATTAGCCTTGAAGCAATGCCTTGAAGTTTAGCAGTCTCATCTTGTTATGGGAGACCTTGGGGAAACTGCTAACTCCATCCTGACAGCTGAGAAATGCTCTAAGTAACACTAGCTGTGAGCTCAATCTTACTCAGCTTACACTTGCCAGAAAACACTCAATATATACAAAATAAATAAATTTAAAAAAAAGACATTGCCAATCAAAACTGAAAACCCAGGTTCTCCTCAGATGTTATGGAAGCTCTTCTGTAAGTGTTTTGGTATACATTGACACACCCACATACAATCTCTCACACTATTTTTAATGGTACTTCAAGAATTTTTCTCTTGAAACGTGAAAACAAGGGCCCCCATCCACTGTGGTTCTATACCAACTCTGCTCTGTCTTCTTTAGCATAGACAATCCCAGAGATCCCCCCACATCAGAAATCAGTTATTCTCATTAGTCCTTCTTGGTAGTCATAAAGCATGGAGAAGATAGTAGAAATTGCCTTCTGTTCAGCAACAACAGAAGCCACTTCTGCCTTGCTCTCTAGACTTTTCTGCACTGTTTCTCAAGGACTTTCAGCTCTTAAAAGCCTTTCTTAGCTTATAATAAAGACTTACAGTAAGACTGGAAATGGAAAGCTTTCCACAGGAGGGGAACTTTGCTTTCTGCTCTGATCCAAGTGGTTGAAACAGTGATTAAAACCTTCAGAGTTTCACAGCTGTAGCTGAAACAAGCCGTCAAATGTGAAAGTTATTTCATGGACAGTAATTAATAGTCTAAATGGATGTACAGGTTTCTCACTTCTCAGCCCTTGTCATAAGACATGAGTAATGGAAAAAGTATCCCTGATATATTTTTTTTTGCAAAGTATTCTTCCCTTTGCAATATTTTTTTTTCCATTGAGATAAGTGCAGGTTTTTTTATCAACCTGAAAAGCAAGTAAGTCAATTTGAATAAAGACCTATCACTTCAGCTCTAAAGAAGGAATTTGTGGGAAATAACCACTGCAACAGATTTTCACTTCAAAGATTAGAGCATTGATCCAGAAATGCTTATTTTGTAACATCAATTTATTTCTCTTCATTAATAAAGTTTTGATAAGTGAAAATTAATCATAGAGTAAACCAGGTATTTAAAATTTCTTCTGTTTACAGAAGCTAAATGCCAAATGCAAACTGTATTCTGTAAGCATTCACAGTAGTCATCAGTCCAGAGACAAAATCTGTAACTGATTTTCTCCTGCTGAGACCACTGAGAAACTAACAAACATTGAAAGTATTAACTTTCTATATCCTTAAAAAGCAAAACATCTTTTAGTGTATTTCTCATGGTTAAGCCCAGAGAAATAAACAAGACAATGAACTCAAGAGTGAAAATATAAGGTTTTCTAAGAAAAAAAATTCCACTGTTAAGCTTCTAAGTAGCATTCTGCCCCCTCCAGTACTATTGGAGAAGGGATTAAAAAAGTTGTAAAAAGACACAAGCAATGTTTGAATCTTTAAGCTTCCCTAATTGAGATCTTATTACTATGGTCTCAGTATTTTGGGAACAGTTTTCTGGGTAAAAAGCCAAGATGCATCAGCCTGTTCTTTTTGTTCTCTAGTGTGATTTTAGTACTCTTAGTGCTAGGAGAGACAAAGAAATACTCCTGAAATAGTCTTTCACTTTTAGAATGAACTTCTGGATGGAGAGATAGCAGCAGTGAATTACCAGATAATTAGGATTATGATAACTTCTCCCATTAATTTGGTAACTTACTTTCAGTTAAAAATATTCCATATACAAGAGTATAATCTTGGATGTATACTTTCATTTTTTGTCACCGAAGTCATCAGAGCCACTACGACTCTGTGGTTTATCTGCTGCTTCTTTTGTCTGCAGATCTGAGTTCACTCAACCCACATTTTGAGCTTACCAGATGTGAATCACTTCCAAGGTGGAAAGCTGTCTATCTGTGGTTAAAGGTGCTGAGCCCAAGCTAATGAGCCCCTTTGAGAGACACTGCCTTGGACTCAGCGCCTGCTAGCACAGCTACAGTGCAGTCTCTGGTTTAGAAGGCCCTGGTGTTGAGTAGGCAGAGCAAAGTCTGCCAGCAAAGGCATCTCAGCTTTCCCTTATGCACCTGAGCCACTGGTTTCACGGAGAAACAAACTCCCAAATCTCACAGGTACTTTTGATAATTCTGCTCACGTACCCTAGCTCAGGACTGACCAAAAACAACTGGCAAATCCTGCAGCAGCAATTCAGCAGGTCATGCCCCTCAGCTCCCTGCCTGACTCTTCTGCCAGAGGTCACCACTCCTCATGACTGAACAGATGCCTGTGAACAAACCTGCAGCTCCTCAGGGCACTGACTCTTAGCTCCTACCAGGACACTGCTCTGGGACAGCAACCATGAACCTTCCTGCTGATTCCTCTATGTGGCAGTGACGCAGAGCTGAGGTTAGCAGCTTCCAGAACTGCTGTCACAAGGCTCATCTATGAAGAGTTGCTGCAAAATTATGTGCAAATATGGGATTTTGGCCATGGGTGGGTTTAAATTCTGTCCAGATTCCTTGGTTGCTGTGGGTAGCACTGAAAATTCTACTCTGTTCAGGAACCGGACCTTCAGAAACCTGCACGTTCCTTGAAGATCATGACAGGCAGCAAAGGCAAACACAATGGAAAGACTGGACTGAAAAAATCAGCTTTTCAGGACCAATATGAATGCTTCAGCTTCTAGGAACTTCAGTTACAGAGACACGGAAAGTTTGGCAGACAGAATCTGCATGTAGCTCCATGTTAAAATGGGAGCTGGTGGCAGATTGTATTACAGTCTTCAACAGCTTGTGAAGGATCAGTGATACTGCAGGAATCCTGGGCAGCTTATTGTACACCCTTCTGCTTCTTTTGGTTTTGTTGATTAGTTTGATTTGGGTTCTGCAGTACAGGATGTGAGAGCAAAGTATCTTTTGTATTAAAGAAAGTTTTAATAAGAACTGAACTGATCTTATAAGAATACCTTATCTCCCTTTATTATGTCCTAGTCATTTTTATATTGTACTGCAAAAATGTCTATTTTGGGACTATAGTGGATTTTTAAGGTGAAAAGCCACAAATCAGTTTTAGACCAATAGTAACTGATCAACTTTGTTTAGGAGTCATATTCTCTCTTTCAGTCTTACAACATGAACTGGGAAAGAAATCAGTTCTGATTTCATTGAGTCAACTTTATTGAAATTCTAACTGTGAACCATAACATAAGAAAAAAAAAAAATTCTAAGCTCCAGGGAGGTAGTTTAAAGCATTTTTACAGGAAAATTTTATTTCATGACTTTTACTAGACATATAAAATGCTAGACCAAACAACTTACTCAATGGACGCTTACCTCACCTAAGATAAAAAAAAAAAAAAAAGCAACAACAAAAAACAATGCCAGAGAGAATAAGTCTTCAGTACTATTTCTCATCCTCTGAAAAGCTGCCTTTGTATGAATAAGGCACACTATGTCTTTCCTTTTTTGACTACTGCACCATGTTGGAATCAGTAAAACAGCAGTAAGGGCAACACGGGCACTATTTCAACCCACCTCATCATTTGGAGCCCTCGTACACAAACCACAACAGCTTCAATACTTATAATCTCTTTGGACAACACAGTAAAAAAACTAGGAGTTTTCTCCCATTATCAGGAAAGGACATGACTGAAGTGCTGCTGTTCAAAAGAACAAAGAAAAGAAAGCATACTGTACAAGAACTTTAGTTGCTTGTTATTTTAGTCTTGGAGGTATGCAAAACCACTAAACAACTTAACAGTGTAGCCTGTCAAGCTCAAGACGTAAAGGTGCTTTCTTGGTAAAGCCAACCCTTCCAAAACCCCTTTAGGTCAGACTACATTACCAAAGGCTTTTAAAGTACTTTATTAAATTGGCCATTTTGCCTGGTTTTGCTTTTGTCATTCTCAACAACAGGCAGACAATAAGCACTGATGAAAGATCAAGACTAGTCTACTGCTACAACACAGCTTTTCCTCATAAATATAGTCAAAACATGCAATTTCTTCTTACAGATCCTGCGTCTCCTGAGATTATCATAATATAAAGAGACAAGAGAGGCAAAACATGCTTCTTTTCCCAAGTGGCTTTTACTTTGACAGCACTTTCCACTTAGTCAATATCATTACATTTCTTGTACTCTCACTTTTTGTGTCTACATCAACTTATTTAATTTCTTGGCACTATCATGCCACTTGTGGGAGTAACATAGCTGTCACATCACCTACATTTTTTTCTGAGGTCTGAGGAAAATGATGGCTATGTCAGCTGCCAGTCAGCCACAGTAGATGTAACGCAGAGGAAGAGTGAAGAAGCGACCACTGCAGGGAAGACCTTCACATGCCGTTTTCTATTCTGGGCAGGTCTGACACAAGAAAGAGAAGATACAACCGAAAAATAGGCCAGAGAGGAATAATTTTGAAGCATGTACAGCATCTAAATCTACTTTGCAAAAGGTAAAGAATTTAATTAATGCCATAAATGAATGAGAGGTTCTGACAAGACACCATGTAGCACAAAGAATAAATGAACAATGGTAAGTCAAATACTACAACCTATGATCCTAAAAAACTACAATAAGAACACTGACAGCTTTTTTTATTTATATGTTTTATGTACTTTAAGAACTACTTAAGGTCAAATTTCCAGCTGTGAGTACTATGGTTATTCCCCAAAGGTCCTGGAAAACTGTGATCCATGTCCTCAAATGCTTTGACAAAAGCTTACTCACTGTGCCAATAGGCTAATTGAGAGAGGAGAGGTATGTGTACCTCATAGGATATTTGGCCTTAATATTTGCTAAACCTGCCAAACTCCTGTCTATAAACAGAAACAAATTTTCTGACTAGACTGAAATTAGAGGAGCGTTTGGCCTGAAAGCATATGCACACACACAGAGAGATCTACATGATACTGGCCACATTGCTCGGAAAGCCTTGAAGGTCCCCAAATCACTCTCTGGGTAATGAAGTTCCAGACAAGGTAGACAATTACTGTATTGGCTTTCTACATCCTGGCTGGGTTTGTAAGTAATTGCTTGTAGAACTACCAGGTTTTTGGCAAAAATAAAATAATTAATTAATAAAAAGTAATAATAAAGAGCACTCATCCAAGTTTTATTCCACAAGCAGCAAGCTGTACACCTACTATGGAAAAGCCACTTCTAAGGACAGCAATGTATCATCTTCTAGAGGATGAGAAAGAAGAGTTTGTGCAAAGGAGGAGGAGGGCCAGACACAGGGAATATAGGCAAGTTGGCTTGGGAGAAAGACTACATCCTTGCCTGGTCCCCAAAATGAGTGCTAGCAGTTTGCTGTCCAATCCAGAACAGACTATTTACAAGTTCTCTGCAAGACTCAAATCCACAAATTAATTTTAAGTAAGAGGCTGTAAAAATGTTTCAGTGTAATAGGAACATTAACACTGCCCAGTATGTGCAAGCACTATCTCCTGAGTTTCTGCTTTTCAAATGCACTTTTAACTGTCTAGGCTAAAACATGTACGCTGCATGCTCAGGCAAACCTCCAGTTGCATAGAAATGAAATATTCCTGAAAGAAGTTGTTTACAAGAGCTGGATGGAGCAGCTAATACATCCTATAATACGCTAGGCTCTAGTAGTCCCATATCAGTTGCAATTACTTAAAAGCACAGCAGCTTTAAGACTGGGGCAAATTAAATTATCTTTATTCATGGACAAACTAAAACAGTGGGCAGGAAAATATTGAAAAAAATATATATCTGTGGTAAAAGGTAACAACTGGTAACAGACGGGCTGCAGGCAGCAAAATATGCTTGTTGACAGCACCCTGGAGAATGCCATCAAACCCAGCCACATTTCTTTAATTGTTTCTTACTATTAAACCACTGAAAACAAGCTCCTTGGGTTTACCCATTAAATGAATTTTATTTCAAAGTGATATTCTGGATGATAGCAAAGATTCAACTTTCCCAAAGAATTTCCCAGAGCACGCTTCACAAGTCCAAGCTGCGCACAGAGAGGCAGGGGCAGGTCTGCACCTCTGAACAACTGGGCTCAATCAAGACACTTATTCAAATAGTTATTAAGCTTCCTGAAAATAAGAATGAGGGGAAAAACATAGTGTTGATTGGTTTGCTCAACTGAATGCTCTGCAGAACTCAAGGCAGAATTAAAAGTGGCACAGCCCAACCCCAAATATAGTACATGCACGATTCTGCAAACTTAAGGGCTGTACTCTGCTTACAGGGGTAGAGTCATAACAGAATTTCACCTACTTTTGCTAGTCTTTGTAAAACTGATACTAAAACTGAAGGTTGGGTTATTTTCAGTTTTGTAACTGGTGGAGAAACTACTAAAAGCATGGTCTCAGAGTGACCAAGACCATTAGAAATAGATAATGCCAAATTAGGGCACTTGCTTGGAAGGATCTGCCTGCAGTACCACATGGGAGAAAAACCTGCTCACCTGCAGAATAACTCATGTGTGTTTGTTATCAGAGGTGTGCGAGGGCAGGTGAGCAGGCACAGGATGTTGAACCTGAGGTTGGCACAAACTGAGGAAATGGGAACAGGCAGTTCCCAAAACAACATTATCTAAATGTCTGTGCATCTCTAAAATAGGGAGAAAAAAAATTGTTCAGCAGAAAATAGCACAAACCCATAAATATGCATGCTCACTAACAAGCAAATAAAACCTTACTCTTCAGTAAAACCCAGAGGTCTCTCTTACACAATGTAATAGCAGCAATCTGCCAAAAGGAGCTTTGTTTCACAGCAGCAATGGTTATAGGGTGTAAGGTCTTGGTCTGTAAAATATAGGGGCCACAGAGAGACCAACAAAAGGATATGGCTATTAGCAACATGAATTTAGAAAGTGGCTCTCAGGATCAGGAATCTTGGTATCTTGTCCCCTACAGCTTCACTATCTGCATTAACTAGTTTTCAATAGCTCAGAAGCTCAAATTCATACAAGATTTGCACAGAGCTTTATCCACAAAAGGTGGGAAGAACAAGCAGCTGAGCTAGTGGTTCAAATTAAGCATCAGAAATACAATGGAATTCAAATATTGGTACTTGTTCCTAGTCCACAGCCTCCTAATCCTCCTGAAATTACCATATAAATAAATCATCCCTGTGAATGTATTCAGTTAGCGATCACTTGCAGGTAAACCTCATTACTGGTTACACTAATAGGAAGAGTGTTAATAGACATAAAAATAATGAGAAGGAGATTTGAGTTGCCCACAACTTTGTGAGAAAAGTATTCAAAATTAACCTTTTGGAATTCTTACCTTAATGACAGCATTATTGCACAGATGGACAAAACATGGTAATCATGTTCTTTCTGAAAAAATGGGATTGCTCATCACAACTATTCCCCACGTATATAATCCATGCCTATGGACAAGACCGGCAGAGACTGACTTTTTCCAAGTGTCTATTTGGCCTGAGGATATAGGAAATTAACTGGGTTGTGCTTTGCCAGAGGTAGAAGCTTTTCTGTTTGCTAAAACCAGAAAGCAAGCAATACTACATACTACTTATTGTTATGTCAATTTTCTTGTTGTAAAAAAAAAAAAATAGAGGTAGTTTTCTCTGCTGAGGTAATTATTACTTTTGCATAGAAGCTTGCAGTTTCTGTTTTGTTTGCTTGACACTTGTTTGCTTGCTTGATTCTGCTGTTTATTTAATGTCTAAAAGCTATTTTTAAAAAGACTGGAATTAAGGAGATTATTCCTCCAGAATGAGGAATAGTGAGGGATGACTCAAAATGCTCATAGAAGTAAATGCAAGCACATCTCACAGTGGCCCTGCAATAAAATAGCTGAGGGCAAAGGAACATGCAGCAGAGTACTGATGCATCAGCATTACTAACCCGCCACACATCCTTTTGAACTCTTTTTTTTAAGACTCTGCAAGCAGTTCATCTTTGCATTATTTTTCCCCTTTAATTCATCTCAGTACTTGAAGCAGAATCATTACACCACCTCTGAGAAACACTGCTCTCTGCTCCACCACTATATAACTGTTCACTGTGGCTCTCTCCCAGTCAGACTTATCACTTAATACTGGGAATTCACTCTGCAGCCTTCACATTAGCTGGGTCATTTTCTCCTTTCCACACAACATGTCAAATCTATCCAATGCTATTACAAAAGTTACCTTAGGATAGAGGGGGACAACAGCTTTCAGCAGTGCATAGGCTTCTCTCCTTAACTGCTTCCCAAACCAGGCTTTCTCTAAAATATGAACCAAGCATAAATCTCACAGAAATTCCCAATGCAGTATTCTTTTCTTGTTTTGTTAACAAAAGGATTAATTTTTTATCCCTGTCTCCTTGAGAATTCTTTCATTTTCATATTTAAACTTCTATATTTCTTCCCCGAATCTCCCTAGAAGGAGCTCTTCTGCAATCTTCCGTGAAGTACTATCAATATTAGTATTCTGCTGCTAATTCAGCTGCTCAGCTCCACAGCCACACAGCAGACTACCCTAATGTAATCATATTGTCTGCTATCTGCAGCAATAAAGATAATCTTTTCTGAGCCCTCTCACATATTGGCAGTCTGTGGTTTAATGGATTACTCTTTGGAGGAGTTTAAGAATATATCTGAAGCATAAAATAAAACTTTATCAGAAACAGCTTCAAAAGTCAACAAGACAACTACTCTATATTAAAACTGAAAGTTTCTATCTTTATGCTCCAGTTCTTCCCAATATTATGGATTGCTTGCTACTGAAAAAGTATTTATTTTGCCTGTTCCAAAACCTGGGTGCTTTTAAAGAGCCTGGGAGAAATGAAAACCCCAAAGCAGCAACGCGTATTAATGTTGCTTTTTGTATTACCAAATTCTGCAGTAATGTTTACTGTTTCGAGGGGAGTTTATAATTATGCAAATTGCTAGGCAGTCTGCATAATATACAACATGTTTGGGTTCACTGACTAGAAGCTGAGATACATTCCTTTAATACCGCTTGTACGCTATGCAATTCAGTTTGGATTTCTTACGCTCCACTGTGCTGTACCTGTCTCCAGCAGTATCCTTTGCGTTTCAGAATTTATATGCAACCTCAGTACCTTTACAGACATTTGGCTTTCAGAAATTACTTAAATAATGTATGTGTGCCAACTTAACATTTTGCCAAGCGACATTTTGGTAGCCCTGTAGCTGATGAAACCTAGTGAAGAGACTGCCATTCTTTGCATTATAAGCTCAATTATCATCATAGTTAAACATTGTGCAAGCTGTTCCAACCTGTATATATGACATTTAAGAGGGTGTTGGGTTTTTTCAGCCCAAAATTCCTTACATGTAATTCATTGCTTCATTACTTTTGTACTGCACATCTTCTTCATAACATAAATATCCCGCCTTTAGTCAGTAACAGACTGTTTACTATTCATGTTTCCAAAGGCATAAATCCTTTCCACCTGCTTGTGCAAGGCAATTCTGAAAGCATGTGCCTATGCTGCTCTTGGTGTGCAGCCATAGCACATAATATAACGTTTGCTATCATGTAACAATATTTTGAGGTGGGCTGGCAGGGCTCAAGAACCCCCAAGCCTCCATCAGCTTGTTGAAGCATTCTACCCTGTGTGAAAGGTTGACCCACTCAATCATCTTTTAAAATACCATGTAGACAACCACCAGCCCCCTGAAAACCAAACAGAAGTGATTCAATACCCCTACAGACAAGTGTGGGCAGCAATCAAGCTCTTTTGGTGTTCCCAGCTATGACTGGCTCTGTCACAACCTTGTGAATCCTATGTCCTGCAGCGCTGCTCATGAGTCAGGTTTCTTTGGCTTTGAGACAAGCTCAGCTCTTGGCTCTAGTCCAAGGCCTGGTTAAACAACCCCAAACTGATGTGGTCAGCCTTGTGGCAGCACTCCACTACTCACTCTATCCTAGGATTATTTTACAGGGAGGGGTTGGGGAGATAAATGACAGAAGAAACATCAAGTTGTGCATGAAAGCAGCTGAAAAGTCTTACTCTCTTCAACATCTGCTGCTCACTGCTGTGGCAAGACAGCACTTGTGCTCTCTGGGGACTCACCAGTGCTGACCAGCAAAGTGAGGTTTTCTGTTTTAATGTTAACAGAGCCTCTCAGGATCAGAGTCAACACTGGCTTGCGCCCCTACTGCGTACTTCCCCTCTGTGCCATAATGGCACAGTTTTAGTAGGTGATTAATTAGATCAGTTACTAGCTTCAGCCCATCCTCAGGGTGTTGTCAGGCAAACCGATAGACTCAAAACTACAGAAGGTCTTGACTCAGTTCTGGTTATGCTTTTATATGGTCTCTGTGGGACAGTGATGCTCAATTAACTTATATGACTGTCTACAAACTTAATAGAGTTTTTATAGCTAGTAGAAATTTGTTAGGTTGCTTTTTTTTTCGAGCTCTCATGTCTGAGATTAGCTGAAAAAGGCTTTTGTCCTGCTGGCACAAGCCTATAGTGGGTTAGACCTAGCAAGTCCAGGTCTAGGCATGGGGAAGGCTGCACAATGCCAGTCTTGATTTCCCCTGTTCTCCTCAAAAGTCAGTATGAAATCCCCTCTTATGAACTGTTTCTGAAAGAGGTAATACTCAATTCCTATCCACCTTTAAAAGGAAAAATCTTCTCTTCCAGATTTCACATCACTTCAGTTGAAGATGGATTTTCTAATTTTCTTATATCCACTTATTTGAAAAAAAAAAAAAAAAAAAAGAAAAAAGAAATTTATTTCAGCACTTTCTAAGCTCCCTTGTATAATTATGTGAGGAATATAAAACATTCTTCCTTCAGGGAATAAGCCAGCTCATGCAGTTAAGAAGAAATTTTCCTTAGAGACAGTAATTTCATAATTAGCCACTACAGGATTTCTCATGGCTTCCAGCTATTATGGGAGAAAAGATATTTGACCAGCCTGACTCACTGGCCTCAAAAATCATCACTGTCACTTCGGTCTCATTGGGTTGGAGCAGACAAAAGCTCTGGCAACCTGCTAATGCCAGCAATGCCTTTCTTTCTCACTCCTCTCCCCTTCTTCAGGTTTTAGGTAAGGTTAATCTTAATTTACCTACTGAATTTATGTTTAATATATTGAACAACATTTGTACAGGACAGAATAGGCACTTTCTACATCTGCTTCCCTTCCAGAAGACTTTGAGTTGTTCATCTGCCTGATTAGATGATGCATCTGCCATAGATTTGCAAAGTCTGATACTGAATTTGAATGTGAAAGATTCGATGACCCACTGGCATGTGATGTCACTGCAATACCTGTTATTGTTTCTTTGTAAGGCCTCAAAACACTACAATCAGATCTTTCTTGTGCCAAGACATGTAACTTACCAAAAATATGGAAAAGTTCCTGCTTGAAGGAAGAATTTCACTGAAGAACAAGGGAATGAGAAAAGAATAATAAAGACTTAGCAGTGAGAAAATTATTTGTCCACTATTACAAGAGAAGGCTCTTGAGAAATCTAGAGTACAAGAGCAGGTCCTCAGGAAGAGACCTCCTTCATTCCTCTTTCTGAAAGCTGTGCATTTTAATCTGAACCCAGCTATATGACAGGTGTTACAGTGAAGTAGAACTGGCATAGGACTTCTTAGTGTTGTACCTTGGGCTTTACTGATCGCAGTAACTAAACCAGATATTTAATTCCCATTGTTATTTATGCATTGAGCATCTTTCAGTCATGTCTTCCCATTCAAGAAAACTGCTCAAATCAGTCATATTTTTTTAAAATGGCATTTGGATGATTGCTGCCCAGTCAACTGGGCAATCAGTGTTTAACTAGTCATATCAGTGGGTTGAGGCAGCAGAAAAGCTTGGAAGAACACTTTGGACAAGAATAAATGACAATGTTGTACCGTGATCTAGCCTGGGAAAAAGCAATCACGGAAAAGCAATCATAGAAAACCTCTTAAAGGCTAAGAAGATGAAATCCAATGATGGATGAATGTCGGAAAAAGAAAAAGGTATGACCCAAAGCAGATGGAAAACCACCGTAATTGAAATACATTAATTTTAATACAAGTTATTTCACTGATGTGTTTATTTATTTTCCTACCTTACAGTTTGATCCTGCTAAAGTTAATTCTTTATAATTCCCTTCACTTTCCTCATACAAACCTTGCCTCTTCCAACTGCTCAGTTTCATCTCCCTGACCAGGCTCAGTTGCTGCAAGAGGGGAACATGAACTGCCGCTGCTGGCCAAGTTCACAGGCTAGTGTCTTGACTACACCTTACCCCTGTTTGAGCTCCTTGGTTACAGCCTGAAGAGCTAGGACAGTTCACCCTCTATGGCCTCGGTGTCTAACAGCACCAAAACCACAAAGATCAAACCACTATAAGCTGATACTTTCACATAGTCATTTTCAACACAACCTTCATACATGTTTCCCTCCTAAAGAAATGATTCAGACTCAGCTACTGTCTACCAGTTCAGGAGCATTTTGAAACTGAAGTGATTGAGCATTGTTAAGTATAAATTTCTCATATATCTACATTCACATTGTCTATTAATTTATGACCAATGACTCTCTTATATTTTAAAAGAATCCTGAAGAAATTAACACCTAAACCAGTGTGATAAAACAAAGTCAGTGGTTCAGCCCTGCACTCCAAAAAGGCGGAGAGGGAAGGAGGAGAGGGAAGGGAGGAGGGGAGGAGGGAAGGAGGAGAGGGAAGGAGGAGAGGGAAGGAGGAGAGGGGAAGGAGGAGAGGGAAGGAGGAGAGGGAAGGAGGAGAGGGAAGGAGGAGGGGAAGGAGGAGAGGAAGGAGGAGGGAGGAGAGGGAAGGAGGAGAGGGAAGGAGGAGAGGGAAGGAGGAGAGGGAAGGAGGAGAGGGAAGGAGGGGAAGGAGGAGAAGGAGGAGAGGGAAGGAGGAGAGGGAAGGAGGAGAGGGAAGGAGGAGAGGGAAGGAGGAGAGGGAAGGAGGAGAGGGAAGGAGGAGAGGGAAGGAGGAGAGGGAAGGAGGAGAGGGAAGGAGGAGAGGGAAGGAGGAGAGGGAAGGAGGAGAGGGAAGGAGGAGGCAAATTCTTAGCAGGCAGCCAAGCAGAGACCATATGAAGGACATCAAACAGGGACAGTCAAATGGAAAACAGCTGAAAGTGAAAGAAGCTTAGCTTTAAATTTATTTAAGAAAAATACCTTAGCCTCGCTATTTTCCAAGCATAGAATAAATTCTTGAAATGAACAACTATTATTTCTGAGAATTTGCAGACTCTCACAATACCATAGTGCTGTGGTAACTACTAAGACAGCTGCATGCTACAGTTATTGGGATGAATGTGTTTATATAAGTTCTGTAGTGTTACTTCTTGCACAGAAATCCATGACTAAAAATCGGTGAGGTTTGAGAGACCTGTTCTGCTTTTTACCAAACAGGGAAACAGAAGTATTCAAAAAGAGGAGGCAAGACTTGTACAACCTTGGAAATAGCAATATGGTGGTTTATGGGTAAAGAGATCATGATTTTCTTAAGTAGTAAAAGGAGCACTAACTCGATAATGCATGTAATGTGCTATTTGGAAATGTTTGCCATTAAGCTGTTATAGCTCCAAATGTCCTCACTGTAAGTTAAGTGAAAAGAGACAGTAGCTGTTGTTAAATAAATACTGTGGCTTTGAGTGGTGCATGTAACTATCTGAAAAACTTATTTGGAAGTTATTGTTACGAACCTAATCCATGAAAATCACTTATAAAGGCATATGTAAATAGGACAGATTAATTGATGAAAACACTGTGCCCGAGAGTTTAATTAAATGGTTGAGATCTCATATATTCACAGCCCTTTCCCTCACCTCCAGAAACAGGTAATTACTAGCATTTCACTTTGCTGAAACGCTGTGCAGTTTTAGTAACATATAGTGTCAACACATACATTCTTTTTTCTGTTGTGCAAAGGTAGAGTCACCATCCCTGGATGCATTTAAAGGTTATTTAGATGTGATGCTTTGTGATATGGTTAAGCGGTGAACTTGGTAGAATAGAGTTAGTGGCTGGACCTGATGATCTCAAGGGGCTTTTCCAACCTGAGTGATTCTGTGATAAAAAGGCTGTAATAATTTTTACAAGACTGTATACAATAACGAGCCACAATATATTACAAATATTAAACTGACTTCTTTTTAGCAGATAGCCAGATCATTCCTCAAACAGCAATAACATTTTCTACCCAGAGACTTATTAATTTTGAATGTTTTAAGAGTGCTTTTTTCCATTTCAGAAAAAAAGAAATCTTTTTGTTTCACTGTTGCATTGAAAGCTTTTCTGAGGGACATCAGAAATACTACAAGCACAAAGAAAATAATAAGACTTTGAGTTGTTTAATTGGAAATTCTAAATTCTGCAAGACAAGCAGTCCAAAAGTAACTCCAGCATACTTCCCCCTCCCCCCTGGAAGCAGTTTTTAAATAGAGATGGGCTCTAACTTGTAACAGATATTTATGAACAAATGTGGCCACAGAACAGGCTTTTTCCCCTTTTCTTCTTTTCTTTTATGTGAATCTTTGTGCTCAGATTTTTCATCACAAAAGAAACCCAAACCCGACAAACAAACAAAAGCCTGAGAAATAGATCAAATGAAAGCAGGAGTATAAAAGTAACACACATTTTCATTAAACCTGGAGAACACAATATCTGCTTTATCTCTGCATATATTTCTATATTAGGTTTTGATTGCTTGATGGTATTCATAACGATTTGCAATTCTAATATCATTTTGTTTGGAATGAGAATCTGTAGCTATTTCAAGGGGTGAAGGGCTAATTCGTATGCTATTTATTGCAACTTGGAGTGCACCAAAATATGAAGGACTAATCTTGCTCCAGCTGTATTAGACACAGATTACCCAGCAGACCTGCTGAAAGCACGGCTTTTGAATTTTTGACAAGTCTTGTGATAGCACCTGCTATTCATACTGTAGGGATACCCATACCACCAAACTGATCTCACTGGCTTTAGAAGACTATTTCCATAATTGTGTTAATAAGAGCCTGGCAGGAAACATGCATGGTTGGTCAGCTCTTTCCTTGGCATCCCTGGAAATTAGTTACTCCCAAAGTGGGCAGGACTTGCCTGAAGGAAAGCTTCCTTTCAGCTACAATAAAATGAGGTAAGGTCAGAGCCAGACAACTTGTTGCAGAACAGACAAGAGAAACCATGGATGCTCCCCAATTTCCACAGCTGAACTCCCTTGCTGTCATGTTTCTCTGACATCTGATAGAAAACTTGCTGGTTGATTTCACTCATTTTTCAAGTGCCTTTTTTCCACCTAAAATCTGAACTGGTATGTCCTGTTAGGCCTTTCTCTCCTGTAGAAAACTACAACAGTCACATCTTTGTACGGATGATCAACTTGATCTGAGCTCACAGCACAAGCCTATAGCTTATAGTGGTTTATCAGCTTGTATGACATTCAGAATGGACATGGAAGGTTGTTACTTCCAGAGACATAGATTCATCCACCTAGTGCAAATGCCTGCTGATAAAATGAGAGAAAGAGGAGTATTGAAAGCAACTTCTAGTCTAGAAGGACAAAAGCATATTGCTAATGAATACAAGGAAGCCAATAATAAAATATTGTCTGTCAACAGAAAGAAGTTCATTCAAATTCACTTCAACACATTTACTTTATATTCAATAAACATAATTTTCCTTGTATGCAAACCCAAGTTGTCTACATTCCTACAACATCTACACACAATGAAACAACACGTGTCAACCAGACACAGAAACATAGTAGCAATGAGAACCTACAGTGATACTTGCTTAAAAGTTTCATTGATTTTCAACTGAATAGGAAAACAAAACCAACCAACCAAAAATAGAAGGAAAGCCAACCAACCAAAACCAACCATAAAAGCAGCCTCCAAAACCAAACCAGTATTGCTTTTGCCATGCATACAAGCAAAGATTGCAATATGATTCAGCTAATTTCAGTATCTTCTACTATCTCATTAGGCAGAAATATAAGCTAGAAACAGAAACCACATGAACACTATATGGACAAGACTAAATATAAAATATTCATTGGGTCAATTTATAAATGTTCTCAAAACTGTAAAAAATTAAGTTTCACTTAGCTACATCTAAAGACATCTTAACCAACCCTGCCTGATTTATTTCCTTGTGTCCCAGCCAAATAGTTTTAAATTTTTACATAAAATTTCAAAGATTGAGACTATATTAAACACAAACAGTAGCCAAACTTTTCATAAGGAGGGTTCCCTGGAAGTTTTTTGTGACATCTCTTGATCTTCAATGTTTGTGAAGGGAAAATGGCAATAAAAACATCTTCTAAAAATGCAAACAAAATACATTTCCCTGCAGCTCAGATCCAGGAAAAAAAAAATCAACTTACAACAGTCACCTATGATCTCATCACAGATTTTGACTGTGAGGTGTTCTGTAGTTCCACTGAAACACTGTAATAGCTGGGTCTGATCTCTGTACTTAACATCATGCTGAGCTCTGAGGAAGCCATGCTGCAGGTGTATGAGGCTGGAAGAAGGCTGAGCTAAAGGCTCCTGTCTGTCACAGGATGGGAAGACAGACTCTCAAGAAAGGGCTCTTCAAAAGGTGGTTAAAGCACCTCAGCTCACAAGGAAACTCTTCATATTTGTGTTTGATGAAGGACAGAACAGAAAAATCAATACTGGGAATGTGTAAAAGAGAATAAATCATGGGGGTGCAATGGAGCAGTAGATAAACATGCAGTCTGACAGTCTGCTTGGGGATATCAGGCTGCAATTCTGAAAGAGGTTTTCAGCGTAGCAGTTCATTTTACTTAGGAAGTGAATAGACCTAAAATCGATGCATCTCTCAGAGGTATGTCTTCTATTCATTACGTATGCTTAAGTCATGTTATAAACACCTAGGCACACTCAGCCTGCTGGTTCCACCACCCAGGATGCTCAGAGCCGTGGACAACAAGTCCTTCTGCAAGCTATCTGGGGAAACTATTAAGAAATGGACTTTCCCCAACAAGATGTGATGCTTCTTCGTATTCTGAAAAGAACTCATAACCCAGCCTGAGGGGAGCTGAAGCTGCAAGACGATTTTCAAGTTCTCCCTTGCAGAGCTGTGACTTGCATTTCAATTTACCTACGTCATCAGGCTAATGTAACTGCAGGCTTCTAACAGAAGCTGTGTATATAGGCAAAAGTTTATCCCTGTCAGTGAACACAAACCCAGAGACTTTATAATAAACTGTTTTATTGAATGGTTTTCCTTTCTCCTTCTTTCACTTAAGGCCATTTTGACCATTCCTTTCACACAACTACTGGGACACATTCTTCAAGTGATATTCCCCACCCCACCCCACCCCACCGCTTGACTCAGACTGTGTGGTGTGATGCTCATTTGTGTCAACTTTTCAAACAGATTCTAGCTGAACGGTGAGAAGAACAGCACAGACAGCAGAGTTTTTCTCTGCACTTCCTGTCTCAGTTGACTCTTCACAATATTGATCACAATTCTCCTGAAACTGTACAAAAGGTTCTTAGCACCCTTATAATGTTATTGTGATGTTAGGTATGAAGTTACTCTTCTGAGGAAAAAATACCAACAAAACTAAAATAGAAGTATTGGAAACAAGATTTCTCTCAGTTGAACATCTCACTGTTACAAATGGTATTCAGAAAGGCTGTCTGATACCACGGAACTACAAAAAAGTGTATATAATCCAGGATTTGGACACTAGATGGCAATGTTAGATTTTATTTAGTCATGTGATTGAAAATGATTAACTGGGCTCTGCTGAGAGAGGAAACCCCTTTTTTGGGGGGGGGTTACAAAGCAAGACCAGAACTGTTGGATCTGGCTAAGTAAGAATAAATGTCTGAATCCTACTGAATAATCCATCTAAAATCATGGAAAATAATGAAAAAAAAAAAAACCAAACAAAACCACACCACTTTTCCTGTGAGAATCCAAAATACAGATAATTTGAATACAGTCATCAAGTAGAAGACCAAGGAAAAAAAGAACATATTGTGATAAGGGCACAACATGCAGCAAACCCATAAAGCTTGATTACTGTCTTTTAAAAAAACATTTTATGATGTAGTTCCACTGTTTTAAAGCAAAAAGAAATGCAAGTTTAACAGTCTTTTACTAAATTCTTCCCTTCTGCATTGAAAGGAATTGAGACATCTGAGGATACCAGGTTTCCCCCACCTGTCATGAATTTAGGCTTAAATTTCACCATGGTCTCAAGGAGCCAACCCTGTTTTAGCAAGTAAAAGCAATAGACACACCTAATATATACAATTGCAAAGAGGAGAAGGTTTTAGGGCTATTCCTGGGAGAAATGGTGATAAGAAAAAGTTGAAGGAGAGATAACACAGTTTTGTAATATGCAGAAAGTCTAGATTTTTACTAAGACTGTCTTTAAACCTATTTCACAGTGATTTTAGGCTTGAGCCTGTCTACCTCCACAACAAAAAATGTGGGGACAAAAAGTGCAACTTCTTTTGGCTACCCGTGGAGGTGGTGGAGTCCACCTTCATTGGAGGTGTTCAGGAGGAGATTTGATGGGGTGCTTGGCTGCATGGTTTAGTTGTTTCGGTGGGTTGGATTGGTTGGTGGGTTGGACACAATGATCTTGAAGTTCTCTTTCAACCTGGTGTATTGTATTGTATTTTATTTTGCCAGTCTAACAGAATCAACAACTTTTTTCTCTTTCTATTTCCTTCAAATAAGGGCAAGGGTCAGGCAAAAGTACAGAGATCAGTTCCATTCCTGCTTCTTTGACTGTTTCATCTGACCTTGCTGCAATTCAGCCTTTTATTGAATTTTATGTCCTGTACTATGTTCAAAAGATTATTAAAAATTTAAATATATGTCTCTCTACACGAGCAATCATCCAAAACAAGATCTACTGATTTGGCTATGCTGCCTGAGAAAGACACTCTTCCCTCTGTGCTGTAACTGTAATTGTTAAGCATGCAACCCCTCATACTCTTGTAGGGAAACTTACACCAATCTCATGGGCAAACAGAGTTCTGAAATGTTCCTAATATTTCACTAATTCATTTTGCTTGTCATGTACTCAGGGAGAATCACATTATTTAAAGAACATCCAAACCAAAACCACCCAAAAAAGCCATTTTCTTTAATTGCAGTCATTCTTTTCATAGGCTTCGATAAAGGCACCTAAACAAGATAGATTAAATGTACCAACAAACTTAGTATTGTGGCTAAGTGACACTGATGATCATTGTAGAGATTCTGACATTAGAGATAATTTTCTCAGGGAAAAAAAAAAAAAAAAAAAAAAAAAGCTCAAGGTTAAACAGAAAGAGACCAGAAATACTGATTTACATTTTATTATGAACTTTCCAGTTTTCTTGTCTTATGGTTTGCTGCTCTCTAACCTAAGAATAGTAATCAAATCAAATCTGTCTGGTGGGATGATACGCTGAGGCCCTTTCAAAGCCATGAGGACAAAAATGCTTGGATGTTAATCTAATTATCTACTGGAAACACTTTAGGCAGTGTGGTTAAAAAGAGGAAAACGCAGCAGGAGATGCAATACAATTGCAGTATTGAAACCAATCACAGATGTTTTCTACCTGTCTCAGCCAAATTCATCTGTCATCTCTCCTTCCAACAGCTCTGTAATGGTTCAGATTTTGAATAATTTCCTTAACCACAGCCATAAAAAACCCCACAAACCAAAAACCAAACAACAAATTTTGATATTCCCCTCCTAAAACACTGACTTTCTGAAAGATCCAGTACTTGCAATAAAACTACAGTTCCAGCAATCATGTAGCTTTAATGACTTAAGAATGTAAAATGAGGCCATGTTTGTATGGGGTTGTGTATCTTTTTGTGGATCAACTGATGGAGCCAGAGGGGAACAAAAGAAGAAAAACACCACCACAACAACCACCACCAACTCTCAGGCACTTGTAAACTGAAGTGATTCCCCTTTGTTACTTAGAGAAGAACTAGTTAAGAATGCAAAATAACCATCTGATTTCTGATGATCAAAATAGTGTAGCGGATTTATTAGCCACTTTCTTTTCTTATACATTCTTGGTTTTACTATTTTATTACTCAGAGGGTTATAACTGGATGCTTGAATACTTTTATGTCTTAGTTCTACTTAACAGATTAAAAATAAGTTTCTAGGAGACTTTAATAATGCAAAGTTGAATAAAAAAAGAGGGGGGGAAGGGGCAAAAAAATTCCTGGAAAGACCACCAGGGCCACAGGGCACAGGCACTTTTCACTGTGGTTAGAACACATCCTGGAGAGAGCTCTAGAGGCTCAGCATTGCATCTGAAAACTAATACCTGAAGTACACGCATTGAAGGCATCTGGTAGGACATAGTTCCTGAAGGTCATGTAAGTAACGCAGCAATTTGATGAGGTCTTGTAAATTCAAGGTCTAGCCATTCAACAAACTCTTTGCAGAAAAGCTCAAGTGGTTTGGTTTTTTTTTTTTTTTTTCTGATTACTAAGATAGTTCAGTTAAAGGAGCTGTGGGGACAGGATGCTTTTAATGGTAAGAACAGAGGAAGATATTGAAAAGACAAGTATGTGGGATGTTTCAATGAGTGTAACAACCTGTATTCATGTTGCTTTGTGAGTTCTGTTTTGCTCTGCAAATACAAAGCTGCAAATGCCTGTCTTTATAGTAATGAATATTACTATCCACACTATGGTACAGATGGAAGGCGCAATATCATTCTTTGTTCAGCTGAAACACCCAGCTAAGACAAACAAGACCACTGTGACTTCAGAAACATACTGTGCCTCTAAAACGCACCCAAAAGTTAAACCACATCAGTATTCAGAATTTATCAAGTGTCTTAGCAGAGCAAGTACTCCCTGAAAACCCCGGGCACAAAGTACACTAACAAAAACCCTGACCACCAGGAAAGTAACAAAGCTAACCACAGCTTGTGAAGAGGCAGTATGCTAAACACTAATTATTGAAAGCAAAAGCTTATGTGCTCCAGGCAACAACATTCCAAAACTTTCCATTAAAAAACCCAAACAAACCAAAAAACCCAAACCAAAACCAAAACCACACCACCACCAAACAAAACCACAAACAAACTGTCAAGAAAAAAGGAAATAAGAAAGTGTGGTAATTCTTCTGGTTACTAAATTAATATAGATTCTTCTGAAGGCACTACATGCATCCTTAATGACAGAAGTTTTGATGGCAAATGTTTTCAGATGTGGCATAAAATGGCAACAGTTTAAGTACCAGAGCTCAGGTTAAACTGAGTTATGTTCAGCATAGAGCCCAAAGCAGGAGAGGGGTTATGTCACCTTTTCTCTCAGTGACCACTGCTCCCTTTGAAACATGAGTATTTCCAAGACATAAAGTAGCCTTTAAACTCCACTTCTGAAGTTTTTCCTCTGCAGTTATTGCAGAGCTGCTTTAAATGGCACAGTGCTAGGGCTCAGGTCTTTAACAGATGGGGCAGATACAGTGCACAGCTCAGCACTGCATGCTTTTATTTGCATATTGAGATAAAAATTATTAATATGTTAAATACCAATTGATTATCCAAACCATTAATTCAAGATTAAGGGATATTAAAGCTGCACATCATGCGTAACTGCTAATCAGCAACAAATCCTAACTTAATAAACTGGTATTTAATTGTATCTTGTTGAATTTGAACAGTTGTCTTAATCATAATTAAAAGCAGTTCCAAGATACAATTTAAATTATTACCAAAAATTCCTGCCAGTCCATTTCCAACCCAAAACTAAAATTATCTGGAGCTGCTATTGAATTTTTGCCCTTCTCCAAACTGACTACATTAGTTCATACACAACCCTGTGTCTGCCCCAGTAACAATGATTAACCTACAACAGCCAGAGCCAGAAAAGCTGTCCAAGGTGACAGCCAAGACAGGCAGGACAATAAAATATAACTACACTACCAGCAGCAATAAAATGCTTTGCTTCACTGCACTGATTTCTTTGGAGTCTCACCTGGCCAGCAGCACAACACTGCTGCAATTCTATGTGAGATTGTAAGGAGACCACATGAAAAATGGGCTACATTTGTACATGACTGTGCAGTGCTCCTACAGGTTGTGTAAAAATGAAATACTGCAAAATGAGGCATGTAACTCACAGAAGTCATCTGTAAGAAAAGGGACAAGAAGCTTGGATTTACAGATTTTCATCTCAGCCACGAAGGATTGCCAGGCCAAATTGTGCTCTCTTGCTTAGACTCAGATAGCAGGAAGCTTTTATCTACTCTGTTCTCTTTTCATTACAGGACATGGAGAACTCTTCAGGCAATACATACTGCCCCAATACCTGACTGTTTTCTGTTGTCTCTGAGAATGGTCTGAACACTACTCATTCACTTCCACAAAAAGAAAGGTTGAGGCTGTATGCAAATCATGACTGAGAGCAGAGCTGGGAAACGCTGCCACAGCCCATGAAAAGGGTCCACCCGTCTGGTATGGCAGTAAAGGCTGGTCAGACTAGACTCATCTCTTCTATACTTCCAGCAATTCGGGTACAAATGGGATCGTTTAGTTACTCAGCTTCAAGCTTTTTTAACACACAGTCGGTCTACCACTGGATGGACAGCATTTGGAAATCTATAAACAGGAGAAATGGGGATAAAGGATAAAGTGCATTAGTACAAGAGAAGGAAATTTCCTTTTTTGATGGAGCTGAAAAATAGTGAGATCTTAAAAAAAAAAAAAAGGGGGGGGTATCACCACCAATAGCACGACATAGGCTTTTTCAGAGCACTGTGGCTGTGTATCAGCACACAGCAGGCACAGATATAACATTAACTCTAAAAAAAAAACCATGTGTACCTAGGGGGAAAAAAAAATAAAATTGTTCTTTTACTTGGAAGCTGATAGGTGAAAATTTCACTGTTTTTTTTTTCCTTCTGTGTAACTGGACACCTACAGATGGGAAAATGGATTATGAAACAGGTTTTATCAAAGAATTGCCTCAATTGCTCCTACTGCTTTGAAAATTCTTGGCCAGAATTGCCTCACAAACCGATTCTCCAATACTTTGACATAGTTTCAGTAAAAGAACTGGGAATAATCCTCTGTGAGCCAAGTAATCAGGTATGTAAATACAGAAAAAATCTGGTTCTACTTCAGTGAATCGATTAGTTCAACAGGAAACATTAGAAGTATAGACAAGCTTTCTGTTTGCTCTCTGCATCTGCTACTGAGACTGTGGAAGTTATAGTCCTTGAGTTTGATTCTTTGACAGTTTAAATGAACTTTTTCTATTTTGAGCACTTTTCCTGTTTGCTCTATCTTAGCATACATCTGTATTAAAGCTTATTTAATACACCAGGGCTTATACTTCAGTCTGGAATACTCTCAGGTCTCCCTTATTGTTTGTTCCACAGCCTCTGCTGCTCCAAATTTAGTTTCATCAGCAACTAACTAGTTCACTTTCCCCGTCAGTCATGTATATAGATTAGACTGCGTCTATGTTCATGGAGTAACCCTTTGGGGAACCCTGCTTAATACTTCTCTACAATTTAGAAGAGCTTTTCTGACAAACAATTGCTTGTTCTTTTCTTTATTTTTTTTAAGTTAGTCTTTATCCCCTGCATCCACTCTTATGTCCTCCCCTGGCTAGCTGCAGCTTTCAGCTTAAACAGAAGTCTCTGAAGTGGAACTTTTGCAAAGCCTTTTCTTCAAATCCATAAATTAAGCTGTATGCAGTGCACTATGAAGGCTGATTCTGGGTTTTCAAAAGAAACAGCAAGAAAGCTTGGCTTAGCAGGAGCCACACTGTTCTGCAATGTTGCTTCTGCAGTCACGCCATCCAGTTCCTCTGAGGTTAACGTAAAAGATTAATGTTTTATCATGTATTTCTTTCTTTAACATGTGGAGATAGATTCTGCTCTGGGTGACATCAAATTATCTGTGGAGTTACTTCACAGATTTCAGAGAATCAGTGTCTTCCGCACCTTTCCCCTAGCATGGATGTCAGAACTCCTCAACATCTGGTGTTACAGATCCCAGCATTTAGCACAGCTGCAAACCGATATGCCTGATAAATGGTTCAGGGAGTGAGACTTTTCTTAAAATAGATAAATAAGTAAAGTAATTACAAACCAATCAACCAAGGGTCTCTGAGTAATGCCAAGCCCTATGCACAGAACAAGGGCATGACACACTTGGGATCTGTTCTGCAGAGAAGAGTTCAAGTTAAGAATTTTGCCCTAAGGGCCAGCTACTACACTTAATCTGTGCCTCCAACTTCTACCTACATCACTGTAATATGAAGCACATAGACTTTTAATGAGCCTGCATCCAGACTACCTTCATGGCTTTTTGAAGTGCCTGTAAGGACTCTTATGAATTTTAACCAGACCATATGTCATCTCTTGTTCAGATGTACATCATTTCTACAGTCTCAGAGAGCACCCTAATTCTCTGTGAATACTGAGCCTCAATGTACATCTAAAGGTGCTGAAAATTGTTCCCCAAACTACCAACCACTGAGCTCACTCCTCTCTCTGAGCATCTTATAAGAAATAAGCCATGTAGTCACTGCTGTTTTGTATGGAAGTCAATTGATGCAAAAGTAATAACCTAGCAAAATCAATACATCAGCATGTGTAAGAAGTGTTTTCAGTATGACGTTTCCCAACACTGGAAAGCAATGTAAAGTCATTCCTCCTACATGAAACCCTAAGATTATCTTTGGGAAAATAATAGTAACATATCTGAAACAGTGAAATGGCAGAAGGAGAGAACAGGAGTAGAACTGAACTGGAAGTACAAAAACTATTCATCCTTGTACCTCATTTTGGACTTTCTGGTGCAGTCACAATCACATTGCTTTTAACTGAAGAAGGATGGAAAACTGGATACAAGGAGAATATATCAGACCATGTAATCTTACCAGGTGAAATAAAAGCAAGTATAGACCTTCCAGGCTAAAGTGCCCTTAATTTAACTGTTGCATAAGAATTCTATCTCTGTTCCTCCAGAAAATTTGCATGCAGTATACCCTTAAATCCAAGGAATTAGTCCCCTTCAATTTGCATCAGTTCAACAAGAGTGAAAATACAAATCAGTGAGATCTCTGTGACATTAACAGGTTCTGGCCCCCTCAGTTCAAGAATGACAGTGAGCTGTTTCAAAGAGCCCAGTGCAGAGCCACAAAGATGATTAAGGGAGTGGAACATCTCCCTTATGAGGACAGCCTGAGAAAGCTGGGTCTGTCTCTTTAGCTTGGAGAAGAGGATACTGCGGGATGACCTCACTAACGTTTACAAGTATGCGAAGGGCATGCCAGAGCAGTCTTTAGACAAAGTAGATTTGATTTCTGTCAGCACTTCAGAAATTGTAGGATTTGGACCAATTCTTACCTCTCTATACTAAAGTTAACAGCTACCTATTTCTACTGTGATTTCTTTGCAGAAATGATCTCCTTTATGATGCATAGCACAGTAGGAGTTTTCTATTAGTTGAGGTCTGTAAGCAGGAATTTTAGTAATGATCTGTATGCCGTTCATGTGTTACTGAAGTAAAGCAACAGTTTAGTCTAAAAATTTGACTTAAGAGCTGTATGGCAAGCTGCAAAATGAAACTTAACACTGGAACTTTATTGGAGAATTTGGAACAGGGATGCTGGCTTAAGAAGAGTTCATGACATTTTATTTCAGCCTTGAACTTTTTGCAGAGGTTTTTCTAACAGCTTTACATGATGTCTGGGGAGACACCATTTCCTGTTGATTTCATAAGCCACAACAAAAGCCTCTAGCATGGCTAGAGCCCTGAACCTGGGTCAGTCCATCTGGAAGTTACAGCTACTACTGCCTGGCAGCCCATCCTTCCCTTGTCCTTTTTTACCACAGTAATGCATATTAACTGTTTGGTATTTACAGTAACAGAAGGTGTAGTTTCAATTTTTATTTTTAAACATATTATAATGAAGGGGATGTTTCGGCCCCAGGTTTGACATCTGTGCTTAGTCCTTCATCTCAGCCCCGGGGTGGAATCTGCACATTGTTCCTGCATATTCACCAAAGGCACTTAATTTATCCTTACAGAGATGGGATTTAGAATGCAGCTAGAGGATCTCTTCCACCTCTTCCAGTGAGGTGCTGTCTCCTTTCATTAGCACTATTTGCCATCTGTCCATTTATAACAGCTAAGATGTGCCTTCTGCTGGCAGTCTTGATTTGGCCCACTTTTTTTGGTTAAAAGTTGTTACTCTACAATCCTGAGTGAAATATAAAATGTAATTACTTCATGAAGCTGATAATTTGAGGTGAAAGGAGACTTTCTGTCACAGTTTAATGACAGATACTGGGCTATTTCAGTATCCACAATGTCAGTTTTCCTGACAAACTATATTTTTGAATGGAAAGAATATCTATTTCCTGCATGCAATGCTTTGAACAGATCATATTTTTATTAGCACCAATAATCATTTCTATAACTGCATATGGATCTACTACAATCCAGTAAAGAATCCACTGCCAGTTAAATATTTAGTGAGTTGCCCACTTGTTATTTTTCAAGGGCATCACTTCTGTGCATACTGTTTAGAAGCAGCTGGCACGTGGCTCATCCCTTGGCCTTCATCAGTGCCTTTAAAGTCAGTTTCCTATGATCATACTCTTTTCCTGCTTAGCTGTAAGATCAGTCATTACAGAGACCTTTAGTGATGCATCGTTTAGCTATGTTGCAGAAACTTTGTGGAATCATGAACATAAGCAGGGGTGACTACTGAAATTTTGCAAGACAGTATAAGAAAAACCTATAATATCTTAAAGGATTTTTCCCTATTAGTACAGAAAATAGTAAGCTTAGAGCTCTTGTGTTTCACAGTTAGCTTTTTAGCTTATGTTCAGGAGTAGCTGAAAATGTTGAATATGCTCCTTTATGCCCACCACAGTCTCGCTTCTCCCATTTCTTAAAGGTGCTCTGAACTGTATATTCACTTTTATAAATATGCCACTTACTAACACATCCTTGCGTTAAACATACCCCTGCACCAGCAACTGTAACACAGAAAATGGATGAGAATTTAATGCATTGGGTTTTTTTAAATTTAAAAAAGAGGTGCCAACAAAGTAAACAAAGATATGTCATGAGTACCACAGTGGAAAACCTACTCTTTTGCAGCAGGCATAACCATCCCATAATGAGATGTAAGTGGCATTGACAAAAACCTATCAAAAAATGTGTAGAAATGACACGAGCCCCTTTTGCTTAAGGTCCCTGTGCAGCTACTTAATAATTGGAAAAATAATTGCAAGAAGGTTTAGTATCTCTTTATGGAAAAGAGTCAATACATAATGAGAAAGATTTTCCACATGGCTTCAGTTAGAACTCTTTCTCTCTGCACTCTCCCTTCCCTCCCTTCCCTCTCAGCTATACACATACTTCATGCAGGGTTATAATCTATGTATTCCCTAGTGATGTGGTCATGTTTGATTGAATTTTTCAGAATGCTCAGTTATTAAGTGACATTTGCTTGGCAGTAGAAGACAAAACGCTTTCTTCACGCTGTCAGGTAAGGTACTAACAATTCAAGAAGAAAAGCTGCAACAAAGACCTGGTCTGCCAAATTTATTTATACCAGACATTAGAAACCTGTGTCCTAAACAGTCTGGTGACATATCATTCAATAGCATCAGCAGAGCCGTAAATGTGAAGGATAGGACTACGGTACGAATGAATTTACCTCTGATCAAAGTGTAATGACATGAAGAAGCACCAAGGCATACATCATTTTCCAATCTCACACATTACTAACAGAGTACCATTACTAACAGAGTACCTCTATGGGTTGCAAATTTTAGAAAGGCACTGCCTGTGTCATTGTTCCAGACTCCCATCTGCAGCAGGGTACTGCTTCAAGGTAGACTGGTCTGGGGAGCACAGGAGGCTAGGGTTTAACTCAATGAAACATCAGCCTTTGCTGGTGACAAGCTATGTGGAGTGTGTGGGATTACAGGCAAAGTTTTTTCCACCCTGTGCATGTAAGTGACACTTCTAGTTTTGCATCTGATTTTATAAACAACTCCAAACACATATTAGAAATTCTTCAGATCCTTGATTCATGGAGTACTTACAAAACTCACTACAAAATGGGTACAAAGCTAGTTTGGAAATAATGAATAACAATTGATTTAGTGAGAAGACAGGGTTCTAAGGAGCCTGGCTGAATGTACATGCTTGGCTAGCTAATCAGAAATCCACGAGTAAGTGAAATTGTTAATCATGTCTCGATATGTCAAACTCTAAACTGCTGTGCAAACTACACTGCTGTCCATCTCAAGTACAGGGAAGGCCATCTTCCTTCAGAAATGACACAGAACAAAGTAGCACAAAAAATAAAATTAATTTGGAATGGCTGCTTTAGAGCTTAAGTAGAGACATACTCGAGGAAAAACTGCTAATGAACATTTGTTCTTGAAGAGAGTACCAGATGTTGGAATAAATATTATCCAATAGCAGTGATGTGGTATAGCTGCAGTAAAAAAAAAAAAAAAAACAGCTGAGGACTACAAAGTCCCCATTTGTGACCATGCAATCCTGTAAGGAGTCAGTCACATCTCTGACCCCAGAAAAGACAGTAGTGAAATATGAACTTGTATTAAAATGAAAAGGAAATATTTGTATTTCTTCCAGCTGCTTCTCTGGCAGGTAGCAATCACCAGTCCATTTAGGACAAATCATTACTATTAAATTCAGTGACATCTGGTAGAAGAGTAAGCTTGAAGCTAACTAGGGAAAGTAGCCTACAAATGAAGCAGAATGTTTGCATCTTGTTTATTACCAGCAATGGACACGTGGACTGACAGATGCCAGCAACAACACACAGATGCTAAAGTGAAATCTTGTCTCCCTTCACTCTCTGGAGAATATGAAGAAATCAGTTGTATTCATGAAACAGAGCAGCAAACACATTTCCTTTTTCACCAGGCTCCAAAGGATTTAGTACAGTAGATGACAGAATCTGTTATAACACGTATTGTCAAACAAATTAATAAAAACGAAGGAAGAACTAGAGCTGCACACTAGACAGCAAACCCCTTAAGACACACACATCATATCACTGGGATACGAAACACTAATAATATGAAATTTGTATTACCCTTGCAGAAAGCATTTTGGTTTACACAGATGTTGCTGCAGACATGGGCTTTGGCTAGCTTTTACAACATTGTTGTATCTCATCTGAGAATCTATCACACTTAAGCTATGATGCCTTTATATCTCATTCCACTGTTGCAGAACAAACATGTCCCAGCCCCAGAAAAGTGATTTAGGAATTGCAGTTGTTATATTGCAGGAAAACAGTAACAAGGTTCCCATTTTCACTGCTTATTTCTTTCTATTTCTACTCCCTCTCACAGTTACCCCTTACTTTCTACTTTCCCCGTTTTCTTCAGATTACATGTCCTAAATATGAGCTGCCAGCACTCCAGCCCACTTACAGCCCAACTGGGAGGAAGCAATTGCTATAGATACTCAGGTTATCACTATGTCCAACATATACCAGTACTTTATCTAGTATAACTTCTTTTTTCTCCACCTAGCAATTACCACAGATTATAAATGTTAACAATTACCTTCAGCTGTTTAACTAAATAGTTGTTCACCTGCTCTCAAAGTGTTGACCGAGTTGTCTCTTGTGGTGGAATTTTAGTAAATCATCTGGAACCTTGAAAATTAGATGTTTATCTCTCTTCAGACGAGAAGCAGTGAGACTTTAGCTTGTGCAATCACTGACTGTAACAAAAGGCTTCAACTTTTGGGAACATAAGATCATTGCTCACCACTTTGAAAGCAATATTGCCTCAACTCTAAGCCAGTCCAGAGAGGCACTAAAATCAAGCCACTAATAATTCCCTGTGTTCTAATCCTATAAAGGGCAAATTTATCTCTCTTCAGGTACTGAAACTCAGGAATGGTATCTTCGATGCCATCCAATACTCCAGTCAGTGTTTCATATTTCATCCCTCAATGCAGGTAAAACAAAAAAGATGCTTTTCTATAGAAGTCTGAACAATCCTCAGCACCTCTCCATGGTATTTAGAGTGGAAAACCGGAGAGGGCAGGAATTTAAAACTGGTCTTTTTCTCTTATATGTTAAAACTCAGTTCAGTGAACTCCTAGTATCAGAATATATACTCACAATCCCAAGGGATTAAATGGGGGGGGAAGATAGGATTAAATCAGAGGAAAAATACAAGATTTTATAACCACATTTTCATGATAGATAGCAAAATGAGAAATATCTATTAATTAGAATAAAAGCAGAATTTAAAGGAGTTCATATCTGTAAAGAGGGGGAAAAAAGGAGTTGTCGGTTCAAATAAGACAAAATATTCAGTATACACTGTTATGGGCAATTATAATAACATTCTTAAAAGACAATTTTTTAAATATATACATCCTGATTCATGTAACTGTTCATTTGTTAATAACCTGGAGCTGCCTGTTAGTCATAGCTACAATTGTAAAACTTGAAAACAGCAGAAGCTTAAACACAGAGACTTTCATCTGCAGAAAACTTCAACATCTTACCTCAGAAAAGTTCATATTTATCATTTCAGAGGGAAATCTCCATTTTAAGTTTGTAATGATAACCCAACTAATAGCTTGAAATAGATCCAGGTATATAATGTAAGAAAAAATATCAACGCTTTTTAATGGCCTCAACTACACACATTCTCACAATGCAATGCTCTACCATGAGACAGAATGTGATACATTTACTGTTGCATAGATGCAATTGCACACTTAATTTACTATTTGGAGTAGAAGGATTAATGTAACAGCAGTTTGCCGACAGTCTACTACAGAATGTCAAAAACAAAGGAAGCACTACTGCTATTCTCCCACAATATACTCGCCTCCCACCTGAGGAGTCAAAATGAAACTTCAACAGAATATGTCATAATATCATCACACCTGTCATAGTGTGGAGAAAAGCAGACTCCAGGCACATTATACAAACCCTAACTTGCTTTAGTTTATTAAAATGCACAGTTCTGGGCTGAGACTATATTTAAGAGCATAGGAATGGCTCTTCTCCTGTTTGGCTTTTGCATCTCAATAAACCTACAGATTTGACCAGCTCCCTTATCTTCCAAGCCTTTAATCCAATGATAAACCACAGCTAATATTTTTTGGGGCTGAAGATGAGATGGTGGGAATATGTTTTCAACTGTCACTATAAAAGAGTTTCACCTGAACTGTACATATTAAGAGCTAGGGATTAGCTGGGAATCCAGAAGGGAGATTCCTTTAAGATAATCAAAACAGCTAGCAGATAAATATTGGGTAAATGGATTTGATAGTATTAAGTCGAATCTGCAATCTGGCTGAAACAATAGCTCCAAGAAAAATCAATTTTTCCATTAAGGGTTTGACTCTGAAGTCATTAAGTTAACTTTTTCACTTTCATTTAAATTGAGGTGAGGCTGCTTTTAAAGTCTCAGAAACTGCAATTTAGAACTTCCTGCACAGGTGGCAAATTGCAAGCTGGTATTGTAACATGTACAAATTGCTGCATCAAAGGATGAATGCATCATGCAGAGTTACAGAATCATCTTCCTCTGAGCATATGATCTTCAAGTCCCCTTTTGGCTCTTGACTCACTACAGAGCAAGAGCTAAAGCCCAAGAATTTCTAAGTGAAGAAGTGTTGAAAATCCTATTTTGCTTACACAGTAATAAAAATGTATACTAGCTATGTTTCCAACATGATATAGGTGGAAAAAGAAATCAGTTGCTAGACCCACACACCCTTTCCCCCCTTCCAATTTCTTTGATTTAGGACTATTATAAGCCAGTTTGTTTAGTGATATGGAATCCAATTCAGTAGCTATATCTCAAGGACACTCAAATGCAGAAGCAAAGGCTTTTCAAACTGTTTTTCATGTGCATGTTGACTATTACACCATGACCGAGGTCTATAAGTCTCTTACTTGAAAAGAACAATAGGGCTTATTGATTACAGTTTGACCACGTAAGATAAGCCAAGTGGGAATAGTAAATCACCTTTATGGATTATTTGTGTACATCAGGTAAGTGGGATAAAATGCATGTTTCACATGTTTGCTAATGAATCTGATTTGTATGCAACTAAGGATGTTTCTGTATGTAATCTGTTAATGAACTCTCACACAGAACTGGAAGAAACATTTTCAGTCATTTTAAACCATCAGTCATGTGTCTCAAGAGCAAACACACTGGCAGTGCAGCACTGGGAAATACTGGCACATAAATCATCTCATTACTGGTCCTAAAAATCAGAGTATTACATTAGCTTAAACAAAAAGACTGCATGAGGATGTCACTGAAATTCACTAAATGGAAGTATATGTACCTGGAAAATTACCCAATCCTCCGTTAATCATGCACACAACAGCTGTCCTCTAATACTCTAAGGAACTAAATTCTTAAATTACAATGACTTTACAATTTACCAAGATTATCTGAGTCACCCAAGAGATATGTATAACTTGCTGTGAAGAACAGATCATGACTGGATTCCCTGGTTTTGAAAATTATGTCTAGATGTTCTGAATTTTGTCCCCACAAAGACAACCACAGAGGCACTTTTCATTCTGCTGTGAATAACAGATTGAGTAAGCCCCAGAAACAGGAGGAAAAACTGTTTCATACTTCTTAAACCCTGCTCCCAGTTTTTCCTGGAGCTGCAGGATAAACTCCATTTGCAATAAACATTCAAAGGTGATTAGCTAAAATTCTGAATTTTGGCAAAATGTAACATTACTTAACACAGTAAGTAGTCCTAAATCTGCCTTGGAAGAACTGCAGTGTTATCTACCCCAGTCTTTCTAGACTCGCCTGCAATAAATTACTTTCCAATCCAATTAGTGTCAGATCTAACAGTGCTTTCTCTCTTACATTTTTCTCTCTATTCTTCCTGCCCTCTTTCCTGTTCTTGGTTTTGTTTTGTTTTGTATTTTTTTAATCTTTTGTTCACCTGTTTCCTTAAGAGAAAGAATTATGTGGTTTTAGTTAACCTGTGCTTTTATGTGATTAAACAGAGCTTGACCTCTAGTCCCCATAAAAAAACAACAAAATGCTCAAGAAAAATAAAATAGAGAGCAGACACCACAGTTATGTGCTCTCTAAAACTGCTAGCGTGATTAAGTGAACTCTTCACTACTCATCATGTGTTAGCAAAAGGATTTTCCAATATTACAAAGAGAAACAGAGGCACAACCCCCACAAGCAGCTGGATGGCTGAATTCACTACTTCCGGCCACACGCCATTTACTTCACTATTTCGTCTACCAGTGGAACAAAATCCTGTCTCAAGGAGAGATGGCTGGACAATGAAATTTTATGGGGTAAAAAGGCTGTATTTCTACTACAGTATAGACTTCAGAAAACAAAGACCCTGTTATGGCTAATTAAGAGACTTGAGCATCTCTCCTATGAAGAAAGGCTGAGAGAACTGAGGCTGTTTAGTCTTGAGAACACCGAGAGGAGATCTTATCAATGTCTATAAATAGCTGAGGGATTGATGTCTCTTTTTGGTGGTACCCAGTGATAGGACAAGGTACAAGCTGGAACACAGCAGGTTCCACCTCAACATGAGGAAAAATGTCTTTACTTTGAAGGTGATGCAGCACTGGAATGGGCTGCCCAGGGAAGTTGTGCAGTCTCCTTCTCTGGAGATTTTCAAAACCTGCCTGGATGCATTCCTATGTGACCTGCTCTAGGTGAACCTGCTTTGGCAGTGGTGCTGGACTAGATGTTGTCCAGTGGTCCCTTCTGGCCCCTAACATACTATGATTCCATGGCAACTCATGTCCTCGCAGAACACTGAAGCTGTTCTCCCTCTGGGAGACTTGAAGTTATGTAGGCAACATACAGGCAACAGAGTACAAGTGGGAAGGGCATTCTAAAAGTAGGAAGAGAGACAAATTTGAATCCACCTGTTGCACCCCACCCCTTCCTGAAAACCAAAACCTGGATTCTATGGCAAAAGGAGATATACGGTATGTATGTATAGTCACCCAGAAAACTCAAGCAAGCTCTAAGTTAAATCACATAATTTCTTGACTCTAACAAGGATTTCTCAGATCCTTCAGAGTACTATTCAGGTCAAAATGCGACTTGATGAAAAAATTGCAAAACTAAGAGTGAAAACCAAAACATCACAAGTAAACTCAAACCTCCAATGTTTAAAAAGAACTGCATGTTCAATAGCTTTTAACCAATGCAAACCACTTTCTTTTCTAGACAGTAATGACTGTTGAAACTCCTCATCTCCTGAATCATTAAAATTCAAAGCAAGTGTGATAGAGCATTGGTAAAAGTCATTAGATAATCATAGGGCAGAGCTGGCAATCTGTGGAATATCAATTAATTCAAATCAATACAGAAATTAGAAGGAAAGATAAGAAACTGCTGAAATTTACCCAGTGAGAACTACTTTATATTGTTTAGCAAGATGAATCCTGATACATGATCAGTAAAGCTTCAGGTAAGAGTTGAAGTTCTCCAACTTCTTTTAAAACATGATGTTAATGTATTACCAACCTTCAAGACAAAATGCAGTCATTCACTATCATTTGTAATGAAAGCAGCTGCAAAATTTGGAACAGAGGCAGCTCAAAGTCCATGACAAAGAAATTCAAATCTGGTAGAAGTAAACAAATTAGATTATTTAAGAGGTCTAAGTTGTTGGTTTTTTTCTAAAATATGCAACAGGAAGACTGCACTTCAATATTTAAAACTGACAGAAGAACCAGTCACATTGTGTTGGAAGAAAATATTTGTTTTCAGAGGGACCACTGAAAAGACAGGCTGGTGCCTCATTAACACTGCAACAGCTCCACATGGGCACATATGCAGAGGAAAGGCATCATCCCACTGCCCAAGCACTACAAGTCTTGGTTACAACTCAACATAAATGCACGCATTGGACCACTACACATTCACTCACACAGAAAGAGCACACTGTAAAATTCAATGCAAGAACTCAAAGCAATTTTCCCTCTGGATGTCTACCAACAAATTCTCATTATGTATCAAGGCTGACAGGCAAAGCTTTGCAACATCCTAGATAATTATCTGAACTTTCCCCTCAACAAATCAAATAAATAATGACTCCCTACTCCTGTTTCAGTTCTCCTTTGCCATTTATTTTCTCTTCATTTGACAACAGAGAACATTTTGATGCTTTTCTTTCTTGCTTCTGTGTGAAAAAAGGGCAACAAAAAATGGGAAGATGCACATGCACACCAGCAGATGACAGCCTGCCATGACTGTAAATTATTTGAGGAAAGTGCTGTTTCTTACAGGTCTCCTGAAACCACTTGACATATTGTTGATCTTTTGAAAACCAGCAAGCAATGATTGTGAGCAATGACAATAAAGCATTTCCCCATTATTTTTTTTTCTTTTTGTTGGTTTGGTTTTTTTGTTTGGTTTTTTTTTTTTTTTTTTTTTTTTTTTTTTTTGCAGGGGATGGCATTACTAAATGGATTTCTTGCCTCTCTAGACATCTCATTTCCCTAAAGCACCACAACAATGAATTAACAAACCTCACACCATCATCTCTGGTATGATAGGAGGTCACTGCTGAAAGCACGCTGTCACACCTGCAGCCTTCTGGAAGGAAAAGAAACTCCCAAGGAAGCTGTGCCCACTCCTATTTCTTAAGGTGTGAAGAACATTAATAGGTCTACTGTTAAGAAAATAAGGACAGTTGGAATTTCTAGCCAAAGCCTACTTGCAGACCCCACTTCCTGCACATTCCAATATAAGAACAGGCCATTAGAAAGAAATGAGTTTATACATCAATAGGGTGCAATATTAAGAGGAAGAACAGTGTGTTCAGGTCAGGCTCGTCAAATGATTCTTGAGAAGCCTTTTGCTTTGAACAAATACATTTGTGCAAACTTATAAAAGACAGCAAAAAGGCATTAGAAGATAGCTTGAGTAGCACCAATTGTTTCAAATGCAGCAGGAGACCTGTGCTGAAATAAGGGAGAGAAGCCAGAGCAAATGTGAGAGTGCGATCGTGAGCATGCTAGAAGCAGTGGTTAATTAGATGATAAGGAAAATGTATTAGTACATGAAAAATAATGAGCTCATAAAATTGAGTACATTTGACAAAGAAGAATATTGGGGAGAATATCAAAGGTTACCAGAGGGGCAAATGCAATTTTCAGTCTTAAACAGATCTAAGTTTAAGGTATTTCTTTCTGTAAGTTGCTATGCTTGAAAGCATTTTTATTTTCACTCTTTGTTAAAATGCTGACAACGAGAATACTCACAATGATAATCTTTAGTAACAAGTTTCAGTATATTCTTGAAGATAAAGTTTCTCAAGAAGATGGAAAGTTCTGTCCTTGGTGCCTAGTACATTGTCACCACAAAAGAAAACTACATGTTTATAACGTTTCTCAAAAATGAAGGTTTTCCGGTCATTCTTCCAAGGCCCACCTTTTGCCTACATTTTCTGAAGGAATGGAAGTCATCTGAAAATGACTTACTGGTTCATATAAGTAATTTGTTATCATATATAATCATACTGGGCTCAGAATCTGCAAGAAAGAAGATGAATATCTCATGGGGAGGTACAAGTCTTAAATATAGAGAAATATCAGTAAGAATTTTTTAAAAGTAAGAAATAAAAAGGGCATGTTTACTTAAACAGGACAGCAGAGCTGGGTCATTTCAGAATAGGATTGTGAAAGAAGCTTAAACTGTGTCCAAAACTCTCTGAACGTCAATGAGATTTGGGAAGCTATGTCCCTTCCGTATCGGCGGAAATTCCTAACTTATAAAACATTGGCTAAAATTGTGATGATCGTGGTAAATTAGATGTCTTTTGGGTCAACCCAAACACCCCAAATTAAAGCCAAATATGTGGCTTGGGAACCTGCAGCAAGAAAACCCAGACAGTTCATACATTCCTGCAAAGAGATTAGTAAAGCCCTCTGTACTTGGCCATAATCAGAGACAGGAAATGCAAAGCCATGATATAAATTACACGGACCAATGACTTTGGTTAGAAAGAGAGAAAAATAACCCTTGGATGTTATGAAGGTGTTTCAACTGCTGTGTATGCTTTTTGAAGTTAAATGAAGAGCAAAAACTCTGCAGTATACCATAATGAAGCTACTGCGAACTTGGCCATGCCTTTGGTTTTTTTTGGCTATAAGATCTTTGTCCATTGACATGATGTGACTCTCAACAGTTTGCTGTCAGAAAGAGAACACAGAACTAAACCACTACCTCATTATCACACCCACGTAATTACCCATCAAGCTTTTCCAAAGCACCTGTTTGCACTTCTCTTCAAGCCAGCATCACAGCTAGCCTGAGCAGGGTGCTCTGCCCAAAGCTCTCCTAACACTGAAAAGGTTGCTGTTGAAAAATGCTTGTCAAATCCATGTTAGTATTTCATCTTCTCCTGTCAGAAGAGTGAAATATTACCTTATTTTCTTATGCCTTGCACATCCTTCTCATAAACTGTGCTAAAATAATAGAATCGTCAAAAACTTCAATTTTTACCCCTGCACTTCTTGCATTTTGATTTTTGTCATATTACAGACCCGACAATGATATGAATATTTAACTGAAAGTACTTCAAAAATGCATCATAAAATGAGACACCGTCCAGGAAAGATCCTTGATTGCAATATCTCTCAATAATACAGTGTAGAAGTGGATTAACCAATTGCAAACTAAACCCATGATTTTTATCTGCTTCAGCTATTACTGCCTGAATCATGAAAGACAAAACAAACAACCCACAGGCCAACAAACACTCCCCTTTAACTTCCCCTCCCTCCCCTCCCCCAGGAAACTAACCAACCAAAAAAACCCAAACAAACCCTCAAACCTCAGCACCTACCAAGCTCCTGCCCCAAATCCAAGCCAAGGATTCCCACATTTCAGGACCAGTTGCTTTAAAAAAAGCCTGGAAAGTGCTCCACAAGCACAGTAACTACATTCAAATAGCCCTACTATGTTCATTTTGAAATTTATTTTATGGTTACCCATCTGTTTCAGAGAAGTCCATTATGGAGTAGTTTGCTACTCAACATGCATAGAGTATAAACAGACTATTTGCTTAGAATTTACATCAGGGCTTAAACCTACAAATGTTTAATTCATTTAATTCTCAAGGTGTGCTCAGATAAATGACTGCTGGATTTGTAACCATCTATTTTATGGCTCAGTGGAAATTTCCTTCTCTAAAGAAGGGTCCTTAAAACCACTAGGAGACTGAAAGAGTAAGGGCAGCATTATGATGGGCTTGGTGCTTTTGTATCTTCGACAAGGAGATCTCAAATCACTCTTCAGGGACAGAGTCAGCCAGTTACCGCTGAACATAGATGTAAGCTTAATAATATCACCACTACAGTTCTGGGTATACCCAGAATTTTTGTTTTATGCATCTGTGAAAAAACAAAACAAAACAAAAACCACCAGAGGCCAAACAGTCATGGCAGGTGGACCTTCTGTACCAACTTGAAGTTTGTTTGGAAAAAAGGAAGAGTTTTCATAACTTTTCTGTGTCCAGCCAGCCTACTGAATTCATCTTTAGTTCAATGATTGCCCATTCAGTGTCGTTTATATTCGTTTGCAGCAAGGAATGGCTTGTCAGCAGATCACTAGCTGCATGACTCAGTGGTGGCTAGAAACAGTGAAAACACAAAACAGGGCTTATGTGAAAATTTCCTTAAAAAAGGAAATTCAGCAAAGGATGAGCTCTCCATAAAGCTCACTGCTAGAGAAAAAAAAGAAATTCTCAATGCAAGGAAGGCTGTGAAAAGCTCATTAACTAAGCTGAGCACAGCAGCAGCACTAGCAGGCATTCACTGATGGTCTCCAACCACTTTCTAATCGCTGAGACTTCACACATTTGCACATAGGAAGTCCATTTAAACTCCACCGAGAGCCAGGCCAGGAATCAGATAGCACACTTGACTATGAAACTATCTCCCTTTACAGGCAGCATTTACTTTTTCAACAATGTAAACACAAGATTAATGAAGATAAGTGTTGCAAGGTGAATCGAGGCCCTGACCCAACTGGCTGCTTCTGTTTATGTCTTTGTTTTTCCACTCAGATAATGATCATTAAGCAGGGCAGGGCACATCTTCCGACTAGTATTTTCTAATCTGAACATTTCAGGAGTTCTTAGAGTCTGCTGAATTTAGTACCTTGGCTCCATCCCCAACACTGGGAAACCTTTACACACAAAGTTCAACAAGCAGTGCAAAATTCAGTGAACACTGCTGTTCCCTGAAACAGTTCATACTCTGAAATTACGTAAGTGATCTGAAATGAGTGAGAACTACAACCCTTGGGAGCAGGTTCCAACAACGCTAATGAGAGCATATTGACTTCCTTACATGCAGAAACTGTCACTGTTTGCAATAGTATTTAGAGCACATCTTGATGCTGACTCCCAGATGCCAAGCATATTAAGCCACCTTTCAGTGATTCTGTTTAGTCAGGTATAAAGTTCAGCATCTGGTTCCCATTCAGGAATTTATATAGAACACCTACTTATATTCTACACACTGGGAGGGGGACTATAAACCCACAGGGGACTGATGACTAAATGGAGGATTAATGCAGATACAGAACAACACAATCATGTACACATACGTACACACACACAATATCAAGGTGAAAAAAGACATAGCCATATTGAGAGGATTCAAGATATAGTTTCTGAAAAACAGAACATTTAAGTTGTTAAATTACCCAGAACAGTCACAGTGAAGATATATCACTTATTCCTAAATCAGTCAGAAGTTTCTAAGGTGGCTTCCCAAGTTTCTATCTTGTTTTCTAAATAGTTTTAATGGATAAAATAAGTTTGAAATAATCTGATATTAGCATACACTTGAAAAGGGGCAGGGAGTGAGCTGAATGGAAAAGTGAAGCTGTGCTATTACCTCTGATTCTCACCAAAAGAGCAGAGTTTCATAAAAATCATTTAATTAACAAACACCAATAATGTTCAAGTACAGACCCTGCTGCAATGTTTCCTGTTTCTCATCACTGTATCTTGAAAACTACAAAACTGGGTAGGTTCTGGTCCATCAAAATATTCATCAATATAATAAACTATACAATACAGAGTGTGCAGTATTACACCCACAAAACAAAAGAAAAATGGGGAAATAAAGGAAGAAAAAAAGATAATGCTAAAAATTACACTTTGGTGTACTTCATTTTCCTATGTTCAAAAGCTCTCCTCCCTGTAAATTTGTATTTCATTTTGCTGAAGGCTGTTGCATCTACAGGCTAGTGGTTTGTGCCACGTGAAAGTTCAGAAACCCATCCTTCAGACTGTGAGGCAAAAGCCTCTGCTCTTGCTGTTTCTGACTTAGCTTCAAACTGGATACCACAAATCCCAGCTCTGGGGCCAACCTACATTCCACTCTCCCTCATGTCAAAGCTACCCTCCAGAGATTAGGTCTGTTATGCTTCGCATATTTGTAACTGGAAGTATGCTGATTTTGAATGTGCACCTTGGAATAGACTTCAAGGTTTTGTTTCCTTTTCCCTCTCTCGTACAGCAGCTATGGGATGGATGCTTCAGACATTTGCCACCAGAGGGAGATGACAAAATTCAACACATGAAAAAACAGGAATTGACTAAGCTAAAAATTGGGCCTTTTTCCCCCTCTAGATGGCTGGAAACCAACTACATTTCACAGTACAAACTAAGCTCAGTGTGCATGCCATATTTGATGACTATTAAACTCAATTTACTATTTTTTCCTCCAGTAGAGCAAAGAAGGAAGAGGAAGAAAGGATTTTCCTATTATAGAACACGATCAAAATGCTGCTTTTTAACCATTAGCATTGATTCATTGTCCCTTTTACAAAAGTTAATTTTTTTTATTAACTGATGCTGAGAAGTTGCTTTGCCTCACATGCAGAAATGAGAAACGGAACACTTCCTTAAAAATCTTTCAAGATGTGAGCAAAACCAGAAATACACCAAGGGGGTAGTGGAAATTCTAGGAGTCTTTTCCCCCTTTTGAAAGAGGCAGTGATCACAAGCACTGACAATGACTGTCCCAAGATAAGTAAATCTCTGACCTGATTTCAGGCATACATTGAATACAGAAGACCCCACAACCACACAGGACTGTTGAAAAAGAACCAGACATACATAGCCTCCAAAACCAAAGTGCATTGGAATAATCTAGGAACAAACTAAGGAAAAAAAGCTGATCTGAGCTCACAAGTTTTTCAGACTGATTTGAAACACCAAAAAAAAAAAAAAAAAAAAAAAAAAACCCACAAACACAAAACCACAATAATTTTGGGATCTAAAAAACCAAAAAGTAACTGTTGATGGAAAGATGCAGCTGCCACCTTCTTTGTGAAAAAGACTGAAAGTCCAGATCATCACTTGGACAGCAGCATGAAAACATTCATTTGGTTGGTTTCCATTTAGCACAAGGCTCACACACAACCCTTCCTTCCATGAGATCTTTGGCACTTCTGCTTGTACAAAGCCAAAATTCCCTCAATCAGATCCCTCAGTTTGAGGGCTCTGTTCTGTACAGACTTTCTAAAAGTATCTTTCTGAAGGAGTCTACTTCTTACAGAGAAATGTGATAGATTTTAAGTTCATACTTCCTATTCCAAGACATTTCTTTAGCCTCTCTCTTCCCAGCTGTAGGATTTCTACTCAATACATTTTTTATCTCTTGTAGCAAGAGATTACGTCTCCAACTGCTGTCTCCTCATACCATGCTCTTGCCTCTTCCCCAGATAACTAATGCTCCTGATTACCTTTGGCAGTTGCTGAACTTGAGTAATACCTACTGGTGTCTAGAGCAAGTGGCTGCAGGGGAATCCACATGGCCCAATTGCTACAGCCCTCAATGTAAGGCTTAGTAGACTTCAAGGCTTATCACATGGAAGTCATGCTGTACTACAGGGACAGAGAGATGCTGTCCATGGGACTGGCCCTCTGAGCCACCCAGACCGTACACTGTCCTTCTACAGCAGAAGCAGAAAAAACCCCCGAAGGAGCAAGGAAAGTCAAACTAGGAAACAGGAGCTGTTTCCCTGATTTCCTTGATGCTTCTCTTCTCATATTTTTAGTATTCAAAAGTGACTGAGAGGGATTAGTGTCACCTGAGAGAGAAATTGAAAGAGGCATTTGAAAAAAAAAAAAAAAAAAAAAAAAAAAAAAAAAAGGCTTTTCTCTGCAAACTGGGTTAGTGAGGCCAGCCAGCCAGCAGAATCACAACTAAATGCTCAGAGCTCTGCTGAGCAAACCCTTCACACTTCCAGCCTTCAAATTAATTAGATGGACCCTTCCAACTAGAATTTTTCTACTGACTTTCAAAAAAGAACTAGCTCATAACTTATAGATCTAGCAGACATTTCTGGTGCATTTTGCAGTTTTGAGCAGGACTCCAGGTGTCTTTTAGGCAGGGTGAAACAACAGCCAGTGTGGTGCTTTTATAGCCTGCCCTACTTCTATAACGTGCAGCACTGGTCCCAGTGAGAGGCAGTCTGTCAGACTGAAGGGATCACTGGTCCATTCTGGTTTTCAGTTGCTATCTTTTCATAAGCAGGGCCAGATTTTAGTAGAATCACCATTTAATTAGAACAATTAGCTCCACTAATCCTTTTTCTTTTAGTCTAATCTAGTAACAAAACAAAGAAGAACATCATGTGGTGGTTTCCCCGCAATAATGTCAATAAAAATAGAAAACAACGAAATGGATAGTTTGCACCCCATGAAACAATTAAGTCTCTTAATTAAGGCATTTTTCTTCAGCATTTATCCCTTTCACATTCAAATTATTTCTTCTCCTTCAAGAGACACAACTCAAAACCTCTCTGCTTACATTATTAACCAAAATTGTTCTGTCACCAACTGCAGTTTTTGTCTGAGCATCTAGACTGAAAACACATTCGACATGCTAGCAGAAAGGCAATCCCCTGTTTTGAAGTCCCTGCTATCACCCAGGACTCTTACTGTCTAGATCATTGATTCTATTTTGTATTAATCTGAAAATATTCCTCTCTAACTGTGAGGAACTGAAACACATCATGAGCTGGGGTTTGACCAGTGGTAAAAGGAGCATTCCTAACGTTCACGGCTTTTCAAACGAGCACTAGTAACAAACACATGAAGTTTGTCATACTTGACTTGTGAGGCTGTGCTTTAGAAGTATTTGGGAAAGATTTTTAAAAGACCAATTCTCCACAGGATTGTTTCCCACAAGAAGCTGAGATTTCTTTTAGTCTGTACTTAAGATTTCCTAGGACTCCAATTCTTTTGAGCAAAACACTGGTTTTGGAGAATGGTTATTGTAAGAGAACTTAGAATACCTCTAACTGTTTTCACACTGAAAAAAACACCAGAATTTTGTTTAAAATGAAGGCAAACTTTAACCTAGCACTGACACAGTTATTTTCTTCCCTAGAACAATACTGTAAGGCAAATTAAGGAAGTTATAGAAAAAAAAATTAAGACAATTTCCCTCCCATTACAGGCCTTGCCTCGCAGAGAAGCAGAATAGTATTCAAACATTAGAGAGTTAAAGGAAGAAGGACTGTTGAGGTCACACCAAAAAAGTGGATCCCTTGGCTGGAGGATGAGTTCTGCCCAAAGCAGCAGCACCTCTCACTCACCCTGTTCTTACTGTCTCTCACCTGGCCACCAGGCTGCTTAAGGGAAGAACTGTCAACAGAGACACTTCAGAGCAAAGGTTCACCTTCTGCTCTATGGCTACATTTCTGATTAATTGTTGTTCACAGTCATCAGGCAGAAGGTTTCCAGTAACACCTTCTATTATGCTCAATGACTATCATTAAAATACTGTTTGCTAACAGAGTGTTAATCATGACTTCATTAATGCATTTCTCCTGTATAAGATAAAATTATGGGAACAGGAATAAGAGATGGAACATGAATAAACTTTTGAATAAATCCATGATGGTTCACTTCAAGGAAAGACTGAAATCTGTTAGTGACTTGCAACTCCATGATGTGGATAGGGAATAAACTGCAAACTTTTGAATAACTATGTGGCAATTAAGAAGAAGAAGTTGGCTAATTTTATCTCCATAGACAAACACCTAGTGACAGACATAATCTACCTTTTGATTAGGCCTGACCTTGAAACCTGCCTTCTGAGGAAGATTGAAAGTAATTTTTTCAGTAAACCGAGGTTGTAATAAAAAAAAAAAAAGAAAAAAAAAGAAGAGAAACCCACAAAACAGAAGAGAACAAAGTATGATTGCTTGCATTACAGAACATTTTCTCAAACAATTCAAATATTTGTTTAAAAAAAAAAAATGAGCTGCACTCTGGCTATTTGTTACATCAAGTAATTAGTCATCACATCACATTCACTTAATTACCATTTCATTTTCAACATTTTAGTTTGAATTAATTACCAGAATTCTCATTAAACTGTGGCTGCCACATCAGACATCACATTAAAAACTACACAGCCAGAGGAGTAAGACTGCCACTGGAACCTAGCACACTCACTTTGGGCAGACCTCTCCCTTTGTAGCGGGGTGGGGAAGTGCAAGTCAGCAGCTCTGTAATATGAATTATCATAGAATCACAGAATCAATAAGGTTGATAACGTTGGAAATGACCTCAAAGATCATCAAGTCCAACCTGTCACCCAAGACTTCATGGCTACTAGACCATGGCACCAAGTACCACGTCCAATCCCCTCTTGAACACACCTCCGGGGACAGTGACTCCAGCACCTTCCTGGGCAGCCCATTCCAATGGCTAACAACTCTCCCTGTGAAGAACTTTCGCACCCTGAGCCTAAAATTCCCCTGGTGCAGTTTAAGACTGTGTCCTCTTGTTCTGCTGCTGATTGCTTGGGAGACGAAACCAACACCTTCCTGACTACAACCTCCCTTCAGGTAGCTGTAGACAGCAATAAGGTCTCCCCTGAGCCTCCTCTTCTCCAGGCTAAACAACCCCAGCTCCCTCAGCCTCTCCTCATAGGGCTTGTGCTCGAGGCCTCTCCCCAGCCTCGTTGCCCTTCTCTGGACACGTTCAAGAGTCTCAACGTCCTTCTTAAATTGAGGTGCCCAGAACTGGATACAGTACTCAAGGTGTGGCCTAACCAGTGCTGAGTACAGGGGCTTCCATAGCTTCAAATAACTTTAGATTTCCTGTTGCACTTTTAAGCTTTTAACATCTTAACCTGTATGAAGCAACTTTCCTCTCAGGATTTTGTGTCCTAATAATATTTAAGCGGAAGACTTTTAAACAAGTGCAAGTCAGTCACAGATGATAAAGAGTTACTTCTGTATGTACTGCTGTAAAGTTACCAATACATGGAAGGATTCCAGTTACTAGAGGTGCTTGGAAACTTTTCAACAAAAAAAAAAAAAATTTTTGTTTGGCTGTTTTTTAAGCTTCTGAGGAATATTCAGAGAGAAACAATTAGCAAGGGAAAATAAGTTGCTATTTCTAAGCTAAAATAATAAAAACTAAAGATGGTATCATTTGATATAGACCTAACTTCATGGATAATTTTCAATTTTAAACACTTTGCAATTTTACTTCAAATACACCCTGATGACACAGAAGAAATTTTCTTTTTTAAATCCACTGAATTAAGTGGATCTAAGTTAAGCCCATGTATGTTTGCACAAAGTTGTTTGGCTTTGGGTTTTGGTTGTTTGGTTGTTGGGTTTTTTTCTTCTATTAATTTGTGAACATTTTCTGTCCTGCTTCAGCATAACAAAAATATTTCACCTTGTGATACTAACCCAGCTAGTCTTAAAGTAACTCCTAGGTGATGAGCACTGCCCCAAATCTCCTTCCTTGTTCAAGGAGACAAAACTGGAAAGGAAAATGTTCTGGCAAGGTGAGCTGCTGAAACAGCTTGAGGCAGTGGCGGCTGTTCAAAAGAACACAGTTGTATTCATTGCTGCTCCCTGCCAAATATACAGGAAAAATAAATAAAGCTAACAGGACAGAACAAATTAGTAGATGGAAACAAACAGACCTACCCCAGTCCTCTAAACTCTCTTTAGCTTCCCTTGGCAGTGTTTTTTAAATTAAATATACAGAAGTCAAACAAGCATGTAATAAGAAACATCACTACACTGGTGGACACTGGTGTGGGGAAAGAGGAGACAGGAACAAAAGTTTGATTTGGATATTCTCAGTCTGCAAACTTGAGCAAAGCAGTACTAGAAATGTGGAATAGGTTAGATTTACTTATTAATCACTTATACTTTCAGTGTACATATTAACAATCAATTTAACTTTCAGAAAGGTTTACAAAAAAATTTACCAAAAAATGAAGTAATCTCTCCCAAAACAGAACCAAAAAGGGCTTTAAAATGTTATATATAATAACTTACTCTCTGTATTGTCTGGATCTTTAAAAGGCATCTGTTTTCTATTCTAGTTGAAAATCATCAGATTTTTAATTTACAAGATCCAGCATCAGTAGCAGATTAAAAAAGAAATATGTAGGAAGCAATTTAAAACAAATGTAATGAACTACAGTCTCTAAAAGGATGATGGAAATTGAGAAATCAATTATTTACAAAGTTAATCTCATCTCAGAAGTCTAACCCCATAGAGGTTACAGTTTCCTATCTCACATCACAGAATCACCCAGGTTGGAAGAGACCTCCAAGATCATCAAGTCCAACCAATCACCCAACTTACTTTCTAAAAATCAAGCCTAAATTTCCCCTTGCACAGCTTGAGACTGTGTCCTTTTTTACTATTACTGGTTGCCTGGGAGAAGAGACCAATCCCCACCTGGCTGCAACCTCCCTTTAGGTAGTTCTAGAGAGCAATAAGGTGTCCCCTGATCCTCCTCCAGGCCAAGAACTGGTGAAGATAAAATGTTATTTTCTAGAAATTATTTTAAGGTCAAATATACATAAAGAATTACAATATCCATTTAATAAAACTGGTTTTGGTATAAAGTAATCAAATAATACTAAGAACAGTCTCCCAGTTTGGCTCAATGCTTAATCTGAGAAGCATGGATAATCATTTGACTACCATAGAGTAATACAGGAGAAAACCCCAGGCCAAATTCAGGGATCCAACTGAACCTGTAGCTTTGGTATCTATTACACAAACTCAAAACTTTGGCACTACTGGTATAATAGTGTCATATAAGCCAGTGTTTACAGAAAACTGCATACAAACTCTAGACAAGCACCATGAAACTGTTGGCAGAATGAAACTCCCAGAGAAAGCAATGTTCAACCCACAGGTGAAATAGAAACCAAGGATCTGAACTTTCAGATCAGGGCTTTATTAAAGACAGTTTTGTTTCAAATCCACTTTAGGTCAAGTTCAACTACCAATGCAACCTGTAAGCTTAAATACTCTGCAAATATTCTGAAGAAAACGTTGTCATGGCTATAACTCAGCTCTGAATCTTTCTGCAGCTTGGAAACTCTGTAAAGTGATACTATAGTTCCCTGCTTAATTTATCTTTTTAATTTTAATAAGCAAGCATATGTTTGTTTGTTTTTTAATAACAGCAACTGCTATAATTACAAATACAACCCTTTGTCTATAAGCCAATCAAAATAATTGGGTAAATGTGGTTTCATTTAACTTTGCACTTGTGTTGAAATTCACTACCCTACCTCCTTCAAGGAGACAATTTACACACCAATCTATACTGAAAGCTGCTGAGGAAATTCCATCATCCCTATAACACACTTGCCAGTTCTGTCAGAGTAAAACATCATCTTTTCATTCTACAAATGTAGACGAGTACAAAGAGTAACTTGTTCTGTTAAACAGCTCTCTAAGACATTCCCAGAACGTCTGGTTTGACAAAACAATTTGTGCCTGAAGAAGCAGAGGGCAAAAGCATTTCCATGCAATATTTTTTAAAAGGCAGCTGAAGAAAGCAGAGCACTACTTCACATTTATTTCTATAAAAATCAAAACACTCAACTAAACAACAGCAGCAAAAAATCCCCACTTAAGACATTTGATTTTCAACGCTTCTCAGTTTCTTTTTTGTTTTTGTTTTCTTGTTTCAAGAAAATGCCCTCTATAAAATCAGTTATTGAGATAAGCATGCATCAGTGATTTAATTCACCCTGACACAGGATCATTGCTGCAAATGTTCATTTTCTCAGTCCTACAGACTTTGGGTATTGCTAAGGTCAAATAGTCATGAAAACTATACTGACAACCCACCTTTAAGTATAGGAAATACAGGCTACAAGCACATTGTGAAAAGTTTTGTCAGGGACTGAGCTTCAAGCAGTCACAGTATTTTCCTTCTCACTTTGCAGCTCCTGTGCCTACGCAGTGTATACATACAGAAAAACAAATTGCTACTTGATTGTGGCTTCATCTGCAATGGAAACAAATTGAATCTCTCACACACTAGAGAGATGCTGACAACAAAGCCTTTACAGTCAGAGACACGTCTGTTTCTGTAGCAAACAAATCGATATAAACGTAGGCATCAAAGTAAGTTAGAAGAAGAAATCATTCATCCATGAAATAATGCTTCAGATACACACTAACATCTGCCTTAAAGGAACAGACATATAGAAAGAAGCTTTCTATATTTTAATAACAATCAAGTTATTAAAAGTCTTATTAAGTTTCATGTAGATTAAACCTGGTAACTAATTATTTATCATATGCAGTGACCACTTAAAGAATAAGGAGGTGATGAAAAGGACCAGACTTAGTGTGATTTAAAGCTCAAGCAAACTTGATTTCAGGAGAAATGGTGAAGATAAAATGCTATTCTCTAGAAATTATTTTAAGGTCAAATTATTCTGGCCAAATGAACCCCAATGAATCCCTCTAGTACATCGTGCCAAGCAGATTTACAGTCCTGTATCATTAATAACTTCTTTTGCAGTAAGCACTTATGGTTTTTAGCACACCTACAAGGAGGACATATGGTCTATTGCATCAGCCTTTGCAGGCTTCAGATTTTACCTACCAGGAAAACACGTTTTTTTCTTGTGAATCCAGAGATCAGAATTTTCCTGTCACAAGCAATTGCCTAAAGCATCACAAGGTACAGTTAAACATTGCTGCAAATCACCCAGTGGGCAAACTAAAGGGAAATGTCTCATCTCCTGGCCTTGTCCTGAAGGGCAGAACACTAATGGCAGCTGTTTCTTGATAAAAATCAGTGTCAGATTTACCTCAGTCCTTTCCACTTTAAGAAGATGCAGTTGACTTGATTTGGGGTCACTGCTATATTACACTATTACCAGCATTGGTTTTTGTTTGCTTTCTGCTTGGGTTTTGTTTGTGTGTTTAGTTTTGGTTGGTTGGGGTGTTTTGTTGTGGTGGTGGTTTTGGTTTGCTTTTGGGGTGGTGATGTATTTTAAGGTGCCTTCAAAAGGAATAATAAGAGAATTATTCCGTAAAACAAGACATCGCAGGAAAGTCTGTCTCAAATTCTGAAATTGTATGGAACATGACTATTTCTCCCTGAACTACCTTTTCATATGAACAAACATTTAGCAGTTACAGACATGGTCTCTGCCTCTTGACAACACTCCAGTTCAGAACAGCACAAGTGTTTGAAACAAACAGTTCATAATACAGCAGCTAGCTGACTTTTATACAGTCCTTAATGCCTTCTTGTAATATGAGCCATATGTAAGAACAAAACTGAGTGCAGATTTCCAGACACTGTTCAAAAGATTCACAGTTTCAGCTCATTAATGTATTTTTATTTGGACTTCAGAATAACCACTAAGGTCTTCTTCAAGACTTATTTTATGCCAGCAATCCAAATACTTACATGCCTAGGGAGGGAGTGTTAATAACCTTTTAAATGAAAACAAAACAAAACAACAAAACACCATATGTACTACTGCAGATACTGTTGACTGGGTCATGTTCTCAGATGATAATTTTATTGGAGGAGAGACATCATCACTTCGTTTGAGCTGTAAAAATCTTCTAAATAATACATAAGGTCTACTTAAAAACCAGAGACAAATAACAAAAGCATCACTTCCATTTTTTAAAAGGTCTGTTTATGCCAGTTTCAACAAAATGTTACTACTAAGAACAAGGTGGAATATCTATCCCTATAGAAAAGGGCATCCTGCAGTGACACACTATCTTGTTTGCCTTTCTTCCCTGAGAATATTATCTCAATGCAGTTCCTGCTGGGATAAAGATTTATGGTTTCTCAGATTTTTGGAAACAGTTAATTAAGCAGCTGCACTAACTGAGTTTCAGTAAAATGATGCCCAGAACACTCTGAAAATTTAGAGTAAAGCTCCATACTCAATTTTCTGGCTTCAACTGGAGCAACTAGAGCAGCCTGAAAAGAAAAGAAGCCCTTCTCCAGACATTAAATAATCTATGTATTTCACAGTCCCATCCCCCTGGCACTTTCATAGCTAAGTACTAGCACAAACAGGGATAAATAAGGAACAAAAAAATTTTCTTACCTCTTTGGAGCATGCACTTGGAAAGAAAAGATTCTGTTTGAAAAGAGAAGAAACCTTGATCCAGGATTAGCAAGGGCAGGTGAGTTAGATTGAGAGGCACAAGTTATTCCTGCCTTATTGATTTAGAAAGTGGGATGAAAGTAGGACTGCAGAGGGTGTCCTTAGCTCTTCAAAAGGTAAGAAAAAGTGAGCTTTTGCTCCTCTGAGAGTCTCAGAAGTAACTGTTGGGCTAAAGATGAATCTTAAGATACTTATAAACAAGGGGAACTTTTGCAGTCAGTGGTGTCCAGAAGGAAAGAAAGGAGGAGCTGAGAAGTTTGATATCCAAAGCTTCTAAAGGGACTGAATTATTTTTTGTAACTATAAACAAGGTGTCTCTTGGAATTCCCCATTCCAAACTCCAAGGATTCTCTTTACTGTCTCTTCTCTTAGCCTAGAGTAATGCAAGGAAGAGGGAGTTGATGAACTGAGTGGCTACTTAAAACCCCATGGAAAGGAGGCGGGGTGCTCATGCACATGTCAAAGAACAATCAGTTACTGTGTGGGCTTCATCAGGAATGTTGCACTAAAAGGCTTGCTTTCAAAAGAAAACAAAAAACCCCACAAAACCCCACACCAACCAAACAAAAAAGGTATTACACTGGAATTTCCAGTCCAAAATTGGACGGTGGACGTAAACACCTTGGCAATTGTTAGCTTCCTCAAATGAACTCCTCAATCTTTGCTCAGACCTTGGAGAAATGTAAGTCTTGACACTAACACATGGTTAATGTTGTAAATATCAAAGAAATTCCTGGTCCCTGATAACAAATAGAACTCTTAATGTTGGATTCAAAAGGAAAAAAAAAAATTCCCCTTTGAAGTTCTATTCTGACATACCTAAAAATAAGAATATATATAACAAATGTACATTTGTTAGGGTTTGGTTTTGTGTGTAATTTTTTGGTTTTGTCTTGTTGGTTGGTTTTTTCCATGTAAGAAAGAAGGTAGAGTTAGTCTGAACTAACAAGTAGTATGCTTTTAAGAAAAAAATAAATACTTTGCCCCTACTCAAAGTCCTGGAGACATTGTATTGCAATATTAATTTGCCTAGGGAAAAGGAAAGACAGAACTGAAGGAGGGAAAGTCTGGGAGATGCAGGAAGAATGGCAGATTTAAAAACCTGACAGCCTATCCCTAAGGCTCTCTGTAATATGAACACCTCAAAATTAGTGGGTTTATATAAAATCTTTGATGTTTTCACCATTTTAGGTTGATTTGTAAAGTTACTCTTACTGTAGGGTGAGGGTAGAGCCAGAAAGAGTTTTTCCTTTACTAATTAAACAAGATTTCTAACTGTGGTCTATTGCAGATCAGAAGAATGCTCCGAGTTCTGAAGACTTATGTGCATGATTTATATGTGAATAGGGCTGCCTGCTTGCATCAGTTAGATGTGCACTTCGAATACTGTGCTGTTTGTACTCTGTACAAAGATGAAAGTCCCTTGTAACAGAGACAGAATGTTGCATAGTTTAATCTTCCATAATTTGCTGTAAAAAGTAATTTACTGACTCTACCTCTAAAACAGACCACGATTGTCAAAACCAAAAACAGCCAAGCAGTTTGAAAATTGATGGAACACAAGCAGAAGACTGGAGAGAAGAACTTTCTATCTGGGTGGCTTTTTTGAGCCTATTTTCACAGTGCCATGGCAAATAAGACCATTTAGAATCACACAAGAACCACAGCTGTTTGCATATGCATCGGGATGGATGCTTTAATGGGCATTAAATTTTCTACAAGTGCAGAAGTGTGGCCAAACCTGTAGAACAAATATACAGTTACATTTCTATTGCATTTCCTTCATTCTGCCAGAATCAGGCTTCTGAAAAAAAAAACAACCAAAAAAACCCAAAAACACAAACTTGGCAAGACAAGGACAAATAATTACTGAGGCTATTTGTTTTGAAGAAATGCTATATGGCACCTTTTGAAAGCTACGGCATGTGAGAGAGATTTCAAGATAATTACTCACAACCGTTGTCATTTACTGCAGCCTTAATTAATATGCTTGTTCTGCTGGCTGAAGTGATATTGAGGAGACAAAACCCAGCAAATTTGTCTTCAGCAAGATAAGCAGAGAATAGTATTTCCAGGATTTATTTCCTACAATGTCAAAACAATGACAGTTCCCTGCTGTTCCCTATAAGCTCCCGCTTTACAACTTCAGAGTTACCTGCAAACAGTAATTGATAGAGTTCCATGGCAGCTCTAGCAAGAAAAAAACCTGCCTATTTTATCCTACAGGAAAACATAGCAATCTTTTCCCCAGAATTAAACCAGCAAATCTACAAATTTTAAAGAGAAAATAGATAAAATAGCAGATGGAAGTCCAAATATCCTATGACAGAAGGAAGCTTTACAGCTAATGTCATTAGAAGGGAAGATGGTGCAACAGGGAGATTTGTGATCTGGGAACAATACAAATATTGCACAGCCTCGCGTCATTTACAAAAGGTCCAACCTGTATGTTGCAAATCTTGAGAAAGGGAGGGCATTACTATGGCTCTTGTCCAAGTTAGGAACCTACCAGAGTTAATAACTCGATAAATCAGCTTGAATAACATCCCATTTATATATTGAACTATAAACCACGTATTTATGTGATCAGCCTTGAGTTAAAAAAGATTTAAGACAAAAAGTGATACTATAGCTAGTTATCTCCAGATAATGAAAACAGTATTGGACATTAGACTAGACTGTTGACTAAATGACCTTTAGATGTATGATTCTATGACTGCATTGCTATAGGACTTCAGCATATACCTAAGTGCTTCGCTGGAGTAGGGCCTAAATGTGAAAAATCTTTGTTAACCCTCTGATCTCTTTTGCCTGAAAGTCATCAGATTGACTTCAGAAAATTTACTTTGCATTCTGGTATGAGTTATAGACTGATGCATCTGATGCTAATTTTAGTCCTGCTTCTGTCTTTCTGGGGGTTTTGTCGGGTCAAGTCAGAACAGTGATGTTATTCCAAAGCAGAAGTCAGCTGTGTTCTGTTGTACACAGAGAAAAACATGTAATGCAGAATTACTGTGTTGACTTGGTGAATGGTAAGCCTATCTTACAAAACTTAAATTGTGTCAAAGACACAAATCATGAAGTAGGCTACCGAGAACAAAAGGGCTTTATAGGTGTCGTTCCCATTCCGATGCAAATGGCAAAAGTCCGAGAGCTCCTAACTCAATAAATTCAGGAAAACATCCATCCACGTATCATCACTCTCATAACTGTTTTTAATAACATGAGATGTGCTTTATGTAAATGGATGTTTAAGAGCAAAACTACAAAGCAATACTTGCTGCAGGATCTGTTATATCATTTTTTGACGTACGGGAGAAAAAGTTTTCTTCTTGCCTCTCACTCAACAATTTTCTCCTTTCTCTTTACAGAGCAGAGTATCATGTCAGCTTTAAAGTTTTAACCACTGTATCTGAAACTAAAGGCATGGTGCTACTTCTTTAATTAAGGCATTTCTCACAAGGGCTTCTAGGTGCAAGTAGAAAATAAGGCACATGGATTTAATATTATGCAAGCTTTAATTAAATTGCAGATATATACAATCTGGCTTAAATCAGAGAAGGAGGGGAGCCTGAACAACCAAGCAGGCTCCACTCTTGCATGTTAATTAATACCTCAAGAGTAGAGTGATGTCCAAGGAAAGATGAACAAAATTATACTGCTTCTGTTGTTTAGAAATATTTCAAGACATGATGTAATACAATTTCAGCAGAACATCTAATGTCTTGGGAAGCAGAACAGTTATATCACAACAAGCATCTTACCAAGTACTTACATAAGCAAGAACTACATGACTTGTTCTGTAAGCCTTTAAGCCAGTGAGTTTGTATTTTCCTCTGAAATATTTGCTCTGGCAGAAGGTACAGCAAAAGACAATCACAGTTCATGTACTGGGCATTTCCCCCTGTAGTTAGAACTAGACTTGGCATTGTATTGCTGAAGAATACCTATTAAAGAAGGAAGAAAACTGTGTGTAATGGGGGGGGGCGGGGGGGGAGGGGGCGCGGAAGAGGGGAGGAGAGCAGGAGATTGGGAAGGTAGGAAAAGAGTTCTTAAAAATACAGAATGGCAGGAAATGTTCTAAGACCTATGACTGTTACAACAAGACAACAATTCTCAATTGACTTATCCATAGTTTAAAAGATTTTATTCACAGGATTCTGTAACACTTCCATTAACTCGGTCATTTGTATCAGCTTTTTGCAAAGGCTCTTCATTCTTGAGGCATCATATCTGTGATCAATGAAGAGAATGGGGAGATTTCTATGCATGTGCCAGCTAATGCAGTGGCATTGATATAATTTGCTTATTTTTTTATTTTTAAGATATACTGTGCCTCAGTTTGGCAAGTGGAAATAGTCTCTGACAGTAGTTTATGCACTCCAGAATTGTTTCAACTGAATTGCTCTTATCTTCTCAAATACATTTTCTGTAAAGATTCTAAAGTTATTTCTTGGTCTCGTGGCATGTATAAAATATTTATCAACAGAGGTTTTATTATCTCATAGATATGAAATTGTGCCATTTCCCTTAAATCAGTATGTAGAATCACATTTTCAGTGAAAACATAGACATAGGAATTTGTATGATATTTTTTTCAGGATGGGAGGGGGAAAACATTCCTTATATCCTTGAATACTTGTGAAAAGAAGCCCAGCAAAATGGCACAACTTAAAAAATCCCAACAAACTAATATTAATGAAAAATATTTTGCAAGTATTTATGCTGCACTTTAATGCATTAGAGAAGGCTAGAATTGTAACCTAAAGTGCTTCAAAATAGTTACTAAATGAAAAATATTACATAAGGATGCAAAGCACTCCTGACTTTGCTTAGCAGATGGAGATTAACTCCTAAATATCTGTATGTGCTCAACTGCAAGGAAAATCATCCCAGTATCTGTGGGAAACTCTCTCTCAGGTTGGGACTCCCTGTCCTCCTTCAAGACAAGTTGCACAAAAAACTTCACCTGCAATGCAGTACTTTTCTCAAGATGGGCACAGAGAGACTCACTACCAAATGCCCTTTGTGAGGCTCCACTTTGTATAAAATGGCACACGTTTGGGCAGGATCATTTATTCTTGCTGCCATACCTGAACTGCTGCTAGCACCTGAAGCTGTCAGGCTACACCACACTGGAGTTTGCAAGGTAGATGTATTCAGCGCACTGCAAATCTTTTTACCTCTGCTCTTTGCAACGAGCTGGTATTCGTTATCCTGTGTGAACAGAACTTGGAGTTTATTTATTTGTGGGCTGTTTGCAGTTCTGACTGTATCAGAGACAGTACTGACCTAATGGAAAAATTTGTGCTATGCCGAAGCAATTTCTGCGTGCCTTTTCCTCCCACAGACCTTATGTACCACAGGGTCAGTTCATCAGCTGACCTATTCTTGTGCCACTGAGCTGGAAACTGCTCTTATGGTAAAAGTGCACAAGTAGTCCAAATAAATAAATAAATTATAAAATTCAGTCCTTTTTGATGCAGAGAATTAGGTTTACCTGTTCATCCCTTGATCTAGAGAGCTAGTGTAATTAAAGCAGACAAATATACAAAACAGAAATAAATCCTGTTGAAAGCAAGAGGATAAAGCTTTTCAGTTTACAGGAAATTCTTGGTTCTCAAGTTTCTACAGCAGCATAGTTAGTTGACATGAAGCAGTACTAAACTGTGGTGATACCTGTTCATTCTGATTCAACCACTTCTGAGATTCATATAGATTAAACTATGAAAGAACAAATCTAATTCCTTTAAATCAAACTAATCCAAGGAGGTCACAATAAACTACTATGGCATTAGAAATACAATCATAATAAATGATAACAAGCAACAAGTAAGGTAACCCTACTCATTCATAAAGGCTGGAAGTTAAGTTTTGTGCCTGCTGGTTTTCCAGTTGAACTCTGAGACAGATTTTCCTGAATTACTTCATACATCAGAAACCACATATATAGCAATGTGAGAGAACCTCAGTGTTTTCTGGAGCAGACATCAGTCCTTTTGTACTAAGCAGCTGGTGAAATACAGTTAATTTCTATAGATCATGGTCTTCAAGGTCAGAGATTACAGAGATCATGAAAATTGATTGTACAGTCTTGGAAAGTTTGGGGCCTTATTTGATATAAATGCAATTGAATTAAGGCTAATTAAATGTGACCTACCAGTTAAGGCAAATTAAATATGACCCATCATCTTAACCTAGATGAGATTTTGAAATCCTGGACCTTCAGATGATGGATGTTCAAATGTAATGACTTTACATCCAGCTTGTTTCTGGTAATTAAACAACTGATAAAAGGAACACATTGCTAAACAAGTGTTTATGCCAGTTTTAGCATCAAACTCATCAGACCTAAATGTTGAGATTTTCCCCTCAAAAACTGATTATTGATATGACATTTAATCTCAAAGAGAGGAAGGTAAACCCCTTTTAGACTCCATGCAGACTTTTCTTCTCCATTACCCAAGCATGCATTGGAAATTCAAGACCAGTGCCTCTCAGCACTCTTGCAAGTGGTGACAAATAACATCTGCAATGGAAATGGCAGGGAAAATTAGACAGACAGAATGTAATTACTTGCACTGGAATCTGGCCAAGACATTCAAATTAGCAACAGGATGATGAGAAAAATCTTGTAACAAAATCTGAAGCCAAATAACACCTGGAGTGTTCTTTTTGCTAGACAGATGCAATTTCAAAAGCTGGAAGATAGTAGCAGCAGCCAGAAAGTTAAAGATGACTGTGATTCTAACATCAGGTGGATTCTATTTGTAAGAATATGCTCATCATTTCTGCCTGAAGGATGCAGCTTGAGGTGTTCCTCACATGTGAGGGGGAGGAAAACCAGATTCTGGACAAAAACATTAGAAGACATTGGAATGTGGCTGGTGACCTCTGCTCCAGAAGTTGTAGAAGAAGTTGGCAAAAAATGTCATTAAGTGTATGATAATTTGAGGTTTTCTTGATGGGTAGGGTTCCAGAACACTTTCCAGAACTCACACCCATGGCTTCTGGTTTTCTTCACTATGACTTAATGAAATAATATTTATTTTCTCAAGATTTCACCTGCAGATTAGTTTTGTAGAACCAAAAACTAAGAAAACAGATCAAATCTTCTGAAAACTAAACACTTCACAGAGGGACCTCCATTATAACATAGACAAAAGATCTGTACCTATGTTGCCTAAGAAGATGGTGGGCTTGGTGTCATAACAACCAGTGTCCAAATTGTCTAAAATTTGATTCTAGAAGTAACCTATCTCCTCTTTTTTTCCACTCTTCCTTGAATGTACAGCAAAGAAACAAAAGGTGTTTGTGTTATGGAGAAATAAAGAAGCTAGAAGGATTGTTTATGTGGAAGGGTACAACACTGAAGGATGGAGACAAAATCTCTTGCCAATCCCTGCTTCAGATGCTATCTGGTTATAGGATAGCTTTAAGATGCAGACTGGTGCCTACTGAATTTTATAAGGTGATCTTTCCTTCTGCCTGCAGCTTCTTTCTGTACAATGAAGATAACAAGGTTTTGTCTGCCAGAGAAAGCAAAAGATAAAAATAACTAGTGTCAGTAAGTGATGTGTACAAAATGTTATGCTCTCTTTAGATAGCTGTTGTACGGATCTGGAAAATGAGGAATGGAAAAATAAAATCTAAGCTTGGGTTTGGTTTTTCTAGGAGACAGAAGTATGAGACTTTTAATTGTTACTGATTTTTGCCTTCCTAATCCCTTCTGCAAAACAAACCCAAAACCAGAACAAACAAACAAGAAAACAGTCAAACAAACAGACAGACAAAAACTAACCACAAAAGAAGCCTACAGTAAACCCCAAAAAAGTTATTTTTTAATAATATTAACTAGCAGATTCTATCATGATTCATCTCTAGAGCTAAGGACATACTCACTCTGTGTTGAAGCATGGAACGAACGCTATGACCTGCCCCTGAAAGTGCTGGCACATCCTTTTGAGGGAGCTCATTAGCACTGGTAAAATCACAGCTTGGTTTGGAAGGGAGCAGGGCTGGTGGTAACTGTGAGACCCCAAGTTATATGCAGTATTTTATAAGGATAGATGTTGCTGAAGGAGAGGAGAAGCATAGCCTGTAAAAGGTCTCAAAATCTGAATCTTAGTACAGAGTGCTCAAAACCTCTGAAATATGACAGGAAAGTGGAAGGAGAAAAAGAAAAATATGCAGGATACCAGAAAAATGAAACTGCTGAACTAGGATTAGCACCAAGAAGCACAATTATCAGTTCAAAAATAACCTCAATTCAGGTAATTTCTGTGAATCTTTGGGGGCAGAGAGATCCTGTATAATGCAATATATACTATTCCAGGTGTGTATGCATTATATAAGCTTATTGCTTCTCTTCCTTTTCCCCCATATCTAGCCTTCAGATAATCTAGCTCTCCCAATTTTAAACAGTAACTATATTTCTTTAATCTGTCAGCAAGCCAACATGAGAACAAGTAAGCAGCTATGGATCATGCTTTACTGGTTTTCAGAGAAGCAAGGATAATACAGTAAAGCTTTGAAGGGGCTCTGAATATCAGAAAAATCTTTGGCAATTACTGAAGTTCATAGTATTTATGAATTACAGGAACCTAAAGCCATAGAGAAGGTAAGAAGAACTGAGCAGGCTTAAAAATAGCCTCAAAGATTAGTGCTTCTCAGAGGTTACAGACTGTGTGAAACATCCTGCCAGAACAGTATGTAAGAAACAGCTTCAGGAGCATGTTTCTGATTAGGACAAGGGAAGCATTATTGTGCCATCCCGATGAGACCTTCTGAACGTACCTCAGAGAAAAACCCAACAGTTTTTATTGAGGTAAATAAAGAATACAGATAACCCAGCAAACTGCCTTCAAATCATTACAGTCCGTGTGTTTTCTAATGCCTGGCTGTATACAATGTCATTGCTGTTACAGAGCCAGTTGAACCCTTTATATTCCTGACCAAGGGCCAATAGGTGCAGCCAGATTCCCAGTGCAAATGGATTATAGTGGGCAAGTGTGCCATGAGATCCAGCAAGGCAGACAGTCTCCACAAACAGGAAAGCAGTATCTGCCTGCCAGCTACCTAATTGTGGAGTTGGTGTCTGCTGGGAAGCCAGCTGCCTTCCCAGCCTTCCAGATGGAAATGAGACTGTAAAAGAAAGTAGACAATGAAGGGCACATGGAAATCAAATTAAATAAACACTGTTTGCACTACAATTGTGATTTGTTTTGACTGTCCTTTACTGATGAAAAGCACTTCAGGGACGTGCATGTGGTAAAAACGTTGAGTATAGAAGACGGCAATGAAGCAAAAGTACTAAATAGCCTCTCTTACATTTGGAGCAGCTGTCTTCAATCTCCAAGTATGCAACCACATTTAGCACCTACAACTGAAAAAGTCATAAGTTCCTTTTTGATTATTTGTGGACTTTAATATGAATCTTGTCTAAATGCTTCCAGTCCACAAGTTGAAACAACTCTTATTTCCTTATCTTACTTTTTCCATTCCTGGCAGCACTGCCAAGACTTCCTCCTAGTCCTGATCAATTGGAACAAGAGATAGCAGCTTTTTGGAGCCCCAGAAGAAGAGGGTAGGTAATTTCTTGCTCACACAACACTTAGATGATGCCTGAGATAAGATGAACCCTTATCTATACAAGCTTCCTTACACAGAATGTTAGCAGAGCATTGAGGGTAGGGATCCATCTGAGTCACAGATGCGAGATAAAGTATTTATTTCAGTGCAGCAGATTAATCCTTAATTACAAAATAAACAGTTTTCAACAGTGTCCAGTGAATGCAAAATTAATACACATCCCCCTGTTGCTAGTATACAGTTACAACCATAGAGCATAGCTGAAAATACCTGCAGAAATATGATAAGGTCATCGCTGGATTTCAGATTACTGCAAATACAGTACTAGCTAGTCCATCCAAGAGTCTTCCCCAAACCCCGAGTTTGACCACTGCTTCTCTAAGCAAAAGCAGTGCCTCCATAGGATAAGAGCAAGACAATACTATGCAGTACTTTTAGAATTATATGAAAAGATACAAGTTTTATGACACAGAACAAAAGGGAGCATAGATATGATCTAAATAAATCAGAAAATGGACAACTAGAAAAGGTATCTGATTAATTCCTATACAATACAATACAATACAATACACCAGGTTGGAAGAGACCTTCAAGATCATCGCGTCCAACCCATCAAACAATCCAACCCACCCAACAACTAGACCATACAGCCAAGCACCCCATCAAGTCTTCTCTGAACACCTCCTGTGAAGGTGACTCCACCACCTCCACGGGTAGCCGATTCCAATGGGCAATCACTCTCTCCGTGTAGAACTTCTTCCTAACATCCAGCCTAAACCTGCCCTGGCGCAGCCTGAGACTGTGTCCTCTTGTTCTGGTGCTGGATGCCTGGGAGAAGAGGCCAACCTCTGCCTGGCTACAACCTCCCTTCAGGTAGTTGTAGAGAGCAATAAGGTCACCCCTCAGTCTCCTCTTCTCCAGGCTAAGCAACCCCAGCTCCCTCAGCCTTTCCTCATAGGGCTTGTGTTCCAAACCCCTCACCAGCTTTGTTGCCCTTCTCTGGACACGTTCCAGACACGTTCCTACCTGTCTCTTGTGCTGCAAATAGTTTTCAGAGATGCAAAATCACTTTGAAAGCTATTTTAAAGATATTTTACTTCACAAGAAACAGGCCCATAAGTTTTTATTGCCAGTAAGGGTATCTGAGTGTCTACTTCTATACTCTCACCAGTATTTATGTGAGCTAATCAACTGATTTCAAGTAGAGCAATAATCATGTAACATGTTTTACAGAAACAAAATACCATTAATTTAGCAACCTAAGTAATGAACTGCACAGGATTAGAACAGAGCAGTGTATTATACAGGCTTTCTAAACCTATAAAGTAAAATATACAAAGAGATCTAAGAAAAAAGGTAAGTTCCAGAAAAAAAAAAAATATTGAAAGTATCTATGGTATAACAAAAAGGATGTGGCAAACTTCAGAAAATCACTTGATTACTAATAACATTTGTACAGCTTTGTCCATCACCACTTTAGGAATTTTCTGTACTGACCATCTGTGGCTTCTGCACTGAACTCCTTCAATACTGTACATGAGAGGGAGGAGAGTGGAATAGTGGAGATCTCTGATATATCTTTTGAAACAACAGGGCAGTAATGTTGATAAATATGGAGTGCTACAGCTTTACATTCCTATAGACCTTCTAATGAGTTATTTTTGTGAAATCCTGGTTAGAAAGTCATTGCCTTCCAAAAGAGCATGGAGAGAGAGAGAGAGAAAGAGACAACAGGCATCCTAAAGACAATCAAGTCTTCATGCTTTCCTTGCTTCCAGAAACCCAGCCTCTAAGTATTGATTGTCTCAGTGTAATGGTAGAAATTGTGTTTAAATTTTCTTGTGAGGCATAAGCTAACTAACAGTCCAAGGAAACTGGAATAAGTCTTGTCAAAGCATACCTTCAGTTTTCTTAGGTATTTTCCAAATATATATGGTAGCAGGAGTAAGCTCAGGTTCCTTGAATTCTGCCATAGCTAGAGCAAAATGAACAAAACGAGTTTTTACAAAATGCATTTTCTTGTTACCGTTTTGCTCCTGCCTTGTGGGTGCTTTCCATGCACAGAGATTTCTGTCAGCAAAATGAGCTTTGATCCAGGTTCAGAAGTGATGGAAACTAATTTAAATCTGGGGCACAGTTGGTGTGAATTACTGTAGCCCAGCTGACCTTACTCTAATTTGATAGTTTCTACAACTACAAATTTGCATTTAGAAATTAAACTCATCAAGTCAAATTCCAAATACTTTCATATCCTCTCCAATCACAGAGACCATAAGAAGTGTGTGTTCTTTGGCCTTTCAGAAGTAATTATCTATCAGAAAAATACTTTGCTAAATGAATAACTCTCTCTTGCCATCTTCTCTCTTTTCTACATCTGCTTCATAATATTTTCCCCCTACTTTGTGTTCCAGAATTCATCTTCATCTGTAATTACAACTGAATTTAAATAGTCTTTTTTAACAGTGGATGAATTTACTGTAAAAAATTAAGCTATTTTTTCCTTTTGATAGTCAGACATACAGCGAAGAGCTTATTCTTTGCTCAGAAGCAGGGATCTGACAAGTTTGTACAAACCCAAGCACACATCTAAAGCAAACCAACAAGGGTCAGATATAGCATTTTCTGAAGAAATACAAATTTCCCCAGAGTAGCAACAGACTAAAAGAAAGAGAATAGCTATGTTTTCAAGGATGCCCACTCAATGGCAAAAGAGTAAACCAGCAGTCTTGTGGCTAAATTAATCGGTGGGATAACAAATCTCTCCCAGGGCTATGGCTATGTCACTGATGAGTAGATTCCAAATCCAAGCCCCAGAGATTCACTTGCTTCAAAATTCCTACAAAAGCCTCCTGGAAGGTGTTTAGAATTATCAGCCTGTATTGCAGGAATCAGCCTCCTCACTTGTCAACATACAGGCAGCTGGACTACATCAGATGCTTAAGTTCACTTTTCCTTCTTAACTCCTCTGGGGTTATTCAGAACTATTTGTATTTCCTTTTAGCATTATGGGAGTCCCTTTATTTCACCTCCATCAAACTGGCATTTATCAGGAAACCATTTTTGGTATCTAACACCTACACAGCATCCTTTCTTTCTGTTTTTATCATATCTATGACCTTAGAAAGTCTCCTGTAGTTTTTCCACCTGACGCTGCTATAGCTATATGCCAGATATCTCCAGGTATAACAGATGGCAGAGGAGCTGTCTGTATTTTCAGTTCAGATTCAGTCTTTTCAACAGGTTATGACAGTTTATGCCACAATCCTTCTTTATGTTTTCTTCCCACCCTTTTTAAAACAAAACAAAACAAAACCCCAACAAACCAACATCCAAACAATCACCTACCACCTGACATTCTGCAGTAATCATGGGCAGCTGGAACAAAGAAGATGCTTGGTGTGAGGCAGGGTTAATCAGTTTTGAAGCATGGGTAGATGTGAAGTGGTTCATATTGTTAGGATGGGAAAGATCTATTTCTTTAAATATCTTTGTAAAAGTATCTATTAAAATGTCTGCTCATAATTTCTGGCCTTAAAAGCCTCCTGTCATTTGAGAATATGGGAGGGAGGGGAGAGACAAAAATCCAAGTTCTATTTAGCATCTCCATTGCTTTTTAATGACCTCTTCAGTGTCTTAAATGATCATTTAATATCTTCTGTCATCATTTTTCAGAGTCCTACATAATCCTGAGCATTACTGTCTGTTTTCATGGCTCTTAGCTTTCTAGCATTGCAAGGCATCAGCAAGCTTTTACTCCTGCCTAAACTGTCTAGGATAACAGTCACATGCATCACAACTTAGATTCAGTGACAATTCTTTGTACTCATCCTAAGCATCCTCAAAGCGATTCATTACTTGCAAGTACATAAAGTCTGTTTTAACTTTGCTCAGTGTGAATCTGTCCTGTTCCACCTCCTTTCAATCCACTGTCTGTTATACTTGGAACACCAAAATCATAGAATCATAGAATCAATAAGGTTGGGAAAGACCTCAAAGATCATCAAGTCCAACCTGTCACCCATGACCTCATGACTACTAAACCATGGCACCAAGTGCCATGTCCAAGCCCCTCTTGAACGCCTCCAGGAACGGTGACTCCATCACCTCCCTGGACAGCCCATTCCAATGGCTAACAACTCTCTCTGTGAAGAACTTTCTCCTCACCTTGAGCCTAAACTGCGTCCTCTTGTTCTGGTGCTGAGTTCCTGGGAGAAGAGACCAACCCCTCCTGTCCACAACCTCCCTTCAGGTAGTTGTAGAGAGCAATAAGGTCTTCCCTGAGCCTCCTCTTCTCCAGGCTAAGCAACCCCAGCTCCCTCAGCCTCTCCTCATAAGGCTTGTGCTCCAAAC
>CM066593.1:11572505-11602505 GCA_033816785.1 Picus viridis | reverse complement strand
GATATCAATACTGTTTTCAGGAACTTGTAGGGAAAACTTTTATCTCTTGTCATTCTTAGCCTTCTATCTGTGACTGGGGTTTCTGGTATTTTTTAACTTCTGTTTGTGCCTGGGAAACAGCAACTGCAATCTTATGTGCTCCATCTGCTCAAAGTAAATATTGATTAACATCTTTACTCCCTTGAAATAGGGTGGTTGTTTTGGGGTGTTTTTTTTTAAACCTAGGTTGGGTTATTGTTGTCTGGGGTTTTGTCAGCAAGTTTTCCCTCACAGAATGGCACCTCAGCATCTTCTGATAGCACTGGAAGCAGGACATGGGAGTCTTATTTGCACAGGCTTGAGAGCTCCTATTAGGATGAAAAAGCATAATCTGTTACCTTTTAAATGAAAGTTTTCATCTCCAGAGAAGTATATGGACCAGAAGTGTTCATCTGGAGATTGATGGGGTGCTTGGTGCCATGGTTTAGTTGATTAGATAGTGTTGGATGATAGGTTGGACTCGATGATCTCACAGGTCTTTTCCAACCTGGTCCGGTCTGGTCTATCCTATCCTATCCTATCCTATCCTATCCTATCCTATCCTATCCTATCCTATCCTATCCTATCCTATCCTATCCTATCCTATCCTATCCTATCCTATCCTGCTATAAAATAAAAGAACACTTGTAGGCTTCAAGAATGTTACAGAATTTAAAATAAGTAAATAAATAAATCCAGGTGCACTCCTTAGAATTTTATAGTGAGAAGATAAGTTACTTGCAGTAAAAAGATCCAATAATGAAACAAATCAAATAACCAAGCTACTCTGTAAATGAGAGCATGTGTCAAGTAATGTGCTCATCCAAAGTCAACTAGGCAAGAAAGCTTCCACAGTTCACAGTTACCTTTTCTTATGAGAAGTTAAAACATATTTTCTTCTACTAAAACGTAATAAATGCTCTATTGAGTAAGACATTGTTCAGTTAAACCTCATCTTCTACCTGGATAGTGGCATACACGATGCTATCAAGAGAACAAATACACTTTGCCCTTATGTATAGCTCACTGGTCTTACCATTCCCTGCTGCATTAGTTATCTTAGAGCATACATCACTGCTAGTTTTGTTTAATGAATAATCACTAATTTACTCTTTCTACAAAAGGAATATATCTAAATTCCTTCTATTACTTGCTGATACTGCCTGTCTGTTACCTCAGCCTCCTGTGGCAACACATTCCAGATATGCAAAACCATCTTAATAGAGGAGTACACCCTTTGTTTTAAACCAGCCTCCCACTGGTGTCAGCCAGTGCCTGTTACTTCAAGGCACTACAAGGATTTGGTGAACAAGTGGTTTTCATTCATTTTATCATCATGATTTTATAAACCTTTGTCATGTTTCTTCATGTTGCTGCTCCAGACTGAATAGTCCCAGATTTTTTCAGTCTCTCTCCTTATAAGCAGAGTCCACATGTTTAGTCATTTTGATTGCCATTCACTGACTTTCTCTAATTCCATCACATCTTTCTCAAGATGGAGAAAACAAAACTGCCCAGAGGTGAGCACACCAGGGTTTCCTTTAGTCACAAAATATTGCCTTCCGTTCCTGTTCCCCTGACCACATCCAGAATTTTGCTGCCTTTTCTCCTACCCTACTTTTTCACTCTTCACCATCATGAGGGAGGACAATTTCGTCCCATCCATGAATTCCTACTCTTTAACCAGCTTTCCTATACATAAGAGAACATTAAATCTAATCCAATATCATAATGATTTATTCAATACAGTTTGGACTTTGTCAAAGGCTTTCTGAAATGTGAATACATTGAACTGTCAAGATCTTCTTTAACTGCATTGTCAATTGACAACTTCACAGCACTTCAGCTAGTTAGTGAAGCAGAGTTTCCCCTACAGATCCTGTGCTTTTTTAGCATAGGCTGTACCATCTTACTGAACATGGAAATTGCAGTTCTGCAGTTCACAGGATCTACCATGTAATGAAAGACATGGCAACATGGCTAAAATGGGGCTCTATTCTCAAGCTCAAAAATTCCCTTCTTTGGTATGTCAGGAGGGAGAAGAGGGGAGGAAAGTGCTTAATAAAATCAGCTGTATTTAATAAAAAGGAGTACATTTTGATAATTATTTTTTCTTACAGAGTAAGCAACAACGACCTCGAAGCCATAATGGCATTCTCCTTTGGACTATGCCCTTAAACTCCTTTAACAATTCCATCTGTACCATTGGGAACTATAAACCACTTACTGTATGTCAAACTTCTAACAGGGCCCCCTAACACTGCACAATTTTTTCCCCTCAGATATTGTACAGAAATGTAATCTCTACTGCGATTCTGAGAGAACTTTAAAGGGGTTTCTCTCTAAACCACTGCTTCAATTATCTGCAAACACACACCACACTTTTGGGTTTATCTGATTTAAACATGAAAAATAAAATCAGATGCACACTTGTTATTTAAGACTTTCCTCACTTACAGTGAAGGTTTGTTTATTTCAAGTTATGAAGCTGTTCTAGCCAGCTCCTCTCATGCTGAGAGAAAAGCATGTCTCATTCATTACTTTCTCTTTAACCCCCCCAAGGAGATAATTAGGCATTGCAATTGATTGCAATTTATTAATCAGACAGCCTTAAAAAAACCCCTTAAAAATCATAACTTTATATTTGAAGAAAAAGAGGTAAAATATCCATCCAGCTTTCCTCAAGGGTAATTCATTCTAATTCATTCCTGTTCACTTTTTATTTATTTTGTCTTGCCCAAAACTCTAAATGGATCACAGAAAAATCTTCAGATATGTTGTTGTGGCACACAGAAAAATAATTTCATACAAGAAAATCCCCAACACTTATCTCAACATCCATGCTTACCATTATCTCAGTCACCTGCAACAAGTTTACATACAATGTTCCAGTTGTTGCTCAGAGAAATACTTTTCTGCAATTAAGCAGCATTCAGCCACACAAAATTTTAAGGGAAATGCCTATTTGGAAACACACACAAAAACATTTTTCACCAATGCTTAATTAATTTTGGTCTATCATTGTGTGTGATAGCATTGCTGAAGAGGGTGGACACATTACACAGATGTAATATCTGTGATATTCCCAGCAAAATTATGAAACCAAATGGTCATTCTGATCTCTCAGGTCAGAAACGTACAGAGCTAAAAGCATGAACTTTAAACATTTACAGCTGGTTCTACAGCCCAATAACTCAGGATCACTCACCTTCAGAGAGCTCAAAATTATTGCCTACCATTTTGGAAAGGGGACAGAGTTATTACAATAAAAGCAGAAAAAATTTCCTTGAACCACTGAAAATTAAGTGGCGATCACATACAAGAAACAAACAAGACAGGCAGATTTTAAGAGACATTTCCAAAACTGTGATTTTACCACTTCCAATAATGGTCACTTGAGATTTTAATTTTCTGTGGGTTTTTTGTTGTGTTTTTAAAACACACTAAACATTACAGGTCTTGTCTTAAGTGTTCTACCATATTTATTTTTATGTTCTGCCTCAGCATCAACTCCATTTTCAAGTCTGCCAAGCCAAGATGACCAGTCAATTCTTTCTACCGTACCCAAACTCTTCTCAAGAATGAGATAATACACAGTGAATCACTCATCCTGAAACATGTTATAAGCTTTAAAGCATAGAAGTAGACTCAAAGACAACATTGTCCTAGGCTTGAAAGCTTTTAGGACAGCTAGGCTGAAAGTTTCAACTCTCATTTTTCTCAAGTTGCATTTTTTTCCCCTTTTATAACAAGCTGAACAAAGCAACCATTATTTTTGAAGCACAGAGGTCCTTTAGAGTTGGCAATATTAACCTTTGCCCATTCCATTTTCATTAGACTAGCAGATATTGTTCATTTACAGGCTGTTAAAAGAGAGAAAATAAAACCAAAATGCTAACTTTCTCCCATCCTCCCCTAACTACACCAGCAAGAGTTCATTTAGAATCACTGAGATTGAAAAACACCTTTAAGATTGAGTCTGCTGACCAGCACTGCTAAGTCCACCACTAAACCATGTCCGTAAGTGCCACATCTGCTTGTCTTTCAAATCCTGCCAGGGATGGTGACACCACCACTTCCCTGTCAGCCTGTTCCAGTGCTTGATGACCCTCTTGGTGAAGAAATTTTCCCTAATATTCATCTAAGAGTTCCGTGGTGCAACAGGAGGCTATTTCCTCTTACTTCCTCTTCCTATTGCTTGTTACTTGGGAGAAGAGACCAACATCCACTTCAGGTTGATTAAGAGAGCGATAAGTCCTCCACTTAGACTCCTTTTCTCAAGTCTAAACGGTCCTAGTTCCCTCAGCTGCTCCTCATAAGCACTATAGCATTTCCCAGGCAAAGGCATACCTCATGGGAAGATGCTGTAGAAATTTAATAATTATGTGTTAACTTCTTGACCTGATTCTATTCTTTATAAAACCTTCAACGGAAGAAACAAAACAGCTCACACCTCTCAGTTGTCATCTCATTAAAACAACCAAAAAACCCCCAACCAACCAAAACCCCCACCCCATCCCCAAAAAAGAGCAACACAAAAAAACCCCACAACCCAACCCTCCACAAAACAAACAAAAAATGGGAAACAATTTCTTTAATCTTGGAGAACGTGCCAATAAGACCTTATTGACATGAAAATCATTGATTAGATTTCCAGTCTCTAGAAAAACAAAGGTATCAGAAGGGGACTCACAGCACCTGAAGTGCTGATATTGCCAGCCTGCCTGCCAACAGTTTTGCCATGTAGAGTTAGACAAGTCAGTAATTTAAATGCAGGAGCCTAGCCCCGGGGCACCAATGCCAGTAGCAGCAATTCCTTTTCAAAAGGAAAAAAAAAGAAAACAGAGTCAGTGCTGGTGTCTATGCCTCAAATATTTTATGCAGAATCCAGAAGTCAAAAGTGATGAGTATTGTTTGTTCAGTTAATGGAAGTAAAGAAGTCTTCAAAAAAAGTGCCATAGTGTGAAAAAACACAAGCCAGTTTTGGAGTACAAACTATTAATTTCCTCTTTCTACAAGCATTGCAGATATACAGTGTTTCAGAAGCAGCTGTGACCTAAGATCTTCTTCTTAGTAGTGCAGTTAAATGTTTCCAGTCCTGCTCTCATGGTCTTGGAAACTGGTTTGTATCCTGCGTGCATGGAGTTTGTGTCCTACATTCATAAGCTTGTGGGCCAGATTTTTGGTTTATACTTAGCGCAGTGGGAAGAAAGGACACAGCTGATTCTTCTACAGGTTACCACAATACAAAGGTGTTTAAAAGGGAGACAACTGTTTGCATTTTATCAGTTTGCATAAGATTCTCCAAACAATCTTTAGTGGCTGAACTAAAAAGACTAAACCAAACAAAACCTCAGTTTCAAAATAAATATCCCTTATATTCATGTTTCAAAACTAAACCAAAGGAGTTAGGGTGAAAGCACGGAGGACAAGCAAATGAGAAACTCAGTGACAGCCATCAGCATAACGAGAAGAAATCGTGGTCATGCCTGTATTAGATTTTAACTGCTCCTCCTTTAACTGCAAATGACAGCAATGCCTACATAACATAGCTTATGGGCACAGTATTAAAAAGCAGGGAATAAAATGTAAGATTAGAAGCCTAAATCTACCAAATGATTCAATCCCTTTGCTAGATTTCTGGCATTAATAGGACTAGGTCCATTCAGCTGGTTTAATCATCAAGAACTTTAAATCAAGGTGTTGCGATGAAAATGGAATATATACATTGTATGAAGAATCTTCAAGAGCTCTGGAAAACGTGTAAAGCTCATAGATGTAACCTGTTAGCAGAATTGAGCTCTTTGTATAATAGTGTCAGATTATGTATAAAAAAGTTTAAATGAAGTTTGATTTTTCATCTTACTAAAAAAGCCAGACAAAAAAAATAAAATCACACCTCCTTGTGTGCCTCCGTGGAACAGATAACACTGATCCTGGTGTGTAAAATCAACGTGCGCAGATTCCTTGGATGCTAGCATACACCTATGCCACTCTAGAAAAATCTGTTAGGAAGATGAGTCATGTTTTTATGATTCTCTATTAACATGAGAAAATTATTAATCAGCATGTGAAGTTCTTTACACTTGGTTTCCATCAGAACAGCAAAATCAAAAGCTAACCCTTTAACTGCATCTCAGCTGGAATTTAGAAGTACCTACCTAAGAACAAAGAAAGGCACTATATTTAATTGTGTGACTTGGAAATGATGGGATTAACAATAACCAGTGTCTTTACAAAGGAAGAATTGTCTGAGAGAGGTTGGAAGAGGAAGGGAGGAACCAGCCAGTACCCCTTATCTATGTGCATAGACAACAAAGGGGCAGCTGCAAAGTACCTTATCTTAAAAATCACTGTAAATCAGTGGGGGTCTGTCTGAGGATGACAAGACACTGAATGCAGCCTAAACTTCTGCACTTTCAGGCCAGAGCGCAGGCTTAATAGACTGTTGAATATTAACTTCTCTGCCCAGAGAAGCAAAGAACCTGATCTAAATGAACACACAATGTATGTAGTAGGAAGAGTTGCATGTGAAAGGGGACATATAGTAGGCATTTCGGGAAAGACTGTAAATCCTGAGGATCTTAGCCAATGGGGAAAGGGAGAGGGAAATTTGCATCCTGGCGTTTAGGATAAAAGGGGAGCTACGTTTCCCATCAAGGAATTGTCCTGTGGACTCTCCCTTTATTCGAATAAAGTTTTACTAAACTCCTCTGTCTCCATTGTGAACAGGAACTTCTAAATCAAGAAAATTTTTCCTTACAGAAACATTATCTGTGTTTGCAGTGTTGGGTTGTCTAAGAGAAATAAATTAGCTGCTTAAATCTCGATAAACATAGATTTACAGTTCAGGCTATTTACAAACTGAAAATTTGCCCAGGAGTTTATCCACTCAACCTCTGACAGCAAGCAAGGGAAAGCTGCAAGGTGACAGCTGTCTGTGAGCAGTAGACAACCATAATTTGAAAATACAGTGATAAATTGATTCTTCCTCTTCCAGCAGTTGAGGCTGGCAAAAAACCCTCAGTGATTACAGTGCACTTTGACCGCTTGCTCCATTCCTTGTTAGTCACTAAAGCTCCCACTGCACTGTTTAAATGCAAATTTGGCTGCTTGTAGGCAATGAAAGTCTATCAACCTTTCATCTCCCTCCCTTCCCCAATTTTCTCACCTGAAATATTGTGCAAACACTGTCAAATTCTCAGCATACTAAGACTATGTATTTTGTTTATTCTCAATTTGTTGTATTATTCCTGTAGTCTTTCCTCAATACATCACTATAACCTGGTTATTTTCCCTTGCTTGCTTTCCTCTTTTTGCCACGATACTCAGACAAATGAAGTTTCTTTATCTGTAAAAGTCATAAAATGAAATAAACCATTAGTTATGAATGTAGGAGAACACTCTAAATAACATTTCTTAATTCACTGTTGCTCTTTTACACATTCATTGTCAGTCTTTGCAGGCTGCATGAAATATGGTTATCTGGCTGCATACCTGACTTGTCTTAGCATAAGAAAGAATATAAACACAAGGGATAAAATGTCTCCTACACCAGGAACTCCCAATTCTCTTTTACTGCTGTTGGTCATCACATTTCAAGAGGCTTGCATATCACTTCAAGTGCAAGAACTTAGATTGAAAGTCTGTCTTCATAGTAATGAAGGAAAAAATTGTGGTGTTGTAAGTAGCAAGAGGAAGAGTGGGAAATGAAACAGAAAGGTCATACTAAACAATGCATGCAGTTGCTGGGTTTGTTCAGACTGTACTACTTGCTTTGTCTTCCTCAATCCTTTGGTGATAGACACTACAAATTTAGAAATTTATTCTCTGTCTTTGACCCTCTCCAAGTATGTGGCACAGAGTAGCATACTCTACTTTGCTGTTGACCCTGGACAGGGTGAAGGCTGTAGCATGTTTCAGTGGTAATCTCAAAGGAAGCCTCCAAACCAGCTAAATGCTAACTGCTTGATATTACCCATCACACATGATCTTCAAGATGTTAGCATGCAGTTCCTGATAAGCTGTGCAGGAAACTGAAGGAAAACTGCATCAACATGCTGTAAACACCATAAAGAACCTACAGGCATAGACTGGATCATGAGGAGATGTGCATACAGACAAAAGCATCCTGCACATCTTTAATATCTCTGGTACAAACACAGCCTCAGACAGTACAAATATTGGGGCTGTCTTGTGAACCCTGGCTTTGGGATCTGGCACCCTGCAAAGTGACAGGGTTTTCAGACCACATTCACCCACCAAGGGTTGCCCCTCACTCAATTACCATAAAGAGTGGTTGTTCTAAAGAGTCAAGTGCACAGACAAGAATCTGATGCAAGAGCTAAAATCAAAGTCATGTACTTGAGACTGTTGATTATGATACACAGTTTCTATCGTCTCTCCACATTTTTCAGTCTGCCCCAAACCCTGAGTCCTCCTAATGAACGGTGCTCAGGCAATTAGCTCTTGAAAGATTTTCTCTTCTACCGCTAACTTCTGAACATAGCGAAAATTTTGGAAGTGGTAGCTCTGGTGGAGTATACCTGTGCCATTTTGGTGTTTCACATCATGTCCACCTCTAAGAGGCTGTTATCATGTGCAGAGCAGACATTGGGGACTGAGCAACATGCAGCTAGCTTAGTCATGCAAAACTAAAGATCAACAGTGCCTCAAGAATGATAACTTGTTTGTCACATCAGGACAAAAATCACTGAATATCATACCAAATGATGCAGATGGTGAACCTATTAAAATTTATTGCTTGGTATCCAGCCAATTTCTTCTACCCTGGATGTAAATTGACAAGATAATCAAATGCTATAAACAAAATTAGAGTGCATTGTAGTACAGCATGATACATTAAAATTTTAAATCAGATACCACATAAAAGCTACTGCTTTATGATTTCAAAGCTTAAAAAACTCACAGTTTTAGTGGTACAAATTACAGAAAGTATTAACTAGATACCTTGGAAACAAAAATCCCACAAAAATTCAAAATGCATGCATCCCACAACACAGATTGTTTTTACTAGCATAAAACCAGCAGCAGATTTGTTTTCTTTGAAATTTCCACAATGAGAATTCAGACTTTCTCTATCTAATGTGTCATCAATGCATAGCTGATAAGGTTCGATTTGGCTCAAAGCTTGCAAAAGCAATCAATCATTGCAGAATTCCTGCAACTCTCCAGCTGAACACACTGCTTACAAGGTGATGAGTGTACGCTTTAAAGAACAACAATCACTGAATCATAGGATGGTCTGGGTTGGAAGGGACCTCTGAAGGTCATCTAGTTCAGCCCTCTCTGCAGTAAGCAGGGGCATCCTCAACTAGATCAGCTTGCCCAGATACATAATCATTATCAACTTCTTCCTGCCCTCTCCTCAAACAACTTTTGTGTGTATAAAGAATGGGAGCTCCATTTGAAATATTTGTGACACCTCTGAGGGACATCTCCTGTTAATCTTTCTAGGTTACACACACACACATCAGAGATGTGTAACATGTCAGTGCTAATGTTAAAAAACTTTTTAAAATTGTTATTGCAATAATAAGCACAATTAGGCCTCATTCATGTCTTGAATTATCTTTTCCAGTATGGAATCTAGTCAACAGAACTTAGCATACACTTTGATATTTTTGAAATTATTCACTGTAATGTACCAAAGGAACATTTTCACTGCCATGAGAAGCAATAAAGTTGCACAGAATTGCATGAAATATCTAGCATTTATAAGAGCTGATGACACCTCTGTTGTGCCTACAGGTGGATCTGCAGAAGCCTATGAAGCAAGCAAACTGGGATTATCAAACATCAGACACAAGCCTCAAAATGTGGAAGGAAACACATCCTCCACCACCAAAATAATTTATCTCTCTTTTCCCCCCCCATTATAATCTCTCTGACATATTGTGACCGGTTTAGGCTGTGCCTTTAAGAAAGAGACACTTTCTGAACACTCTGGGTGAATATTTTGATATTAGAATGAAAACAATGATATGCTAATTCAATTTCATTGGTGGGACCCAGTTGTAGTTTTTTTTGTTTAGTCTTTCAGTCGGGGGAGGTAGTCGGCAGTCGTTTTCTTTTTCCCCCTGTGCTGTGAGCTGGCTCGTTTCTCTCTACGATTCCTCTCTAACCAGATAAGAAAACTAACTTTTTTGCATTCGCTTTGAGCTTTAACAAAGTTTTCCCCTTTTAATTACCTTCCTTTCTCTCTCTCTAACCCTTTTGGGAAAAAGGGGAGGTAGGGAGGGAGAAGGGAGGGACAGGCCGAACCCCCCTGGCCGCAGGGGGGTTGGGGAAAGGTTTCCTGTATTACATACTTTGCTGTATATTTCTGTATATATTGTAAATATTGTATATTTTTGTACATATTCACTGCATTCCATATCTGCTTGTAAAATACAGCTTTCATCTGTTTCTCCGGCTGAGTTAGCTGTGGAATTCTTTTGTGTGTGGGGGGGGAACCTTCCTACTCCACCACACATATCCAATCTACCAGGGCACTGTTTCTGCTGCTGTTGAGTGAAACACTAGAACAATTTTGTTCTTTCTTTGCTAACCATTTCCTACTTCTGTCTCATATATATAGCATCTGTGTACATCCTAATCCTAAACCAGGCACACTAGAGGGGGTAGAAGGGAAGAATCGATGGGGATGACAGAAGAAAACAGCAGGCGAGAAGACTGTTAGAACAAGAAAGCTTCCTAATACAAGACTACAAATCAATGCAAAAGTCATCATTAATTCAAGGCTTTTCCAGCCAAAATCCACTAAGAACAGCTGATTTTTTGGTGGTATTTTTCATGTTCTGTGCTCTCTCCCCTTTTTCTGAACCAAACAGCAAGGGAAATGGACCGTATCACCCATTACAGCCCAAAAGACTATGCCCCTGGTCTTTTCTAAGAAAACTTTTCAGTTTCTGAGGAGGAGCTGGATAAATCCAAGACAGAGCAGAAGGGGTATTTATGTTTTAACACTGTTGAAATAATGTCCTTATGCTGCGTAACTCCTCATCCAAGTACGTGCTGACAAGGTTCCCCGGTTGGAATAGGTTGTATATAGCCATATTGCCTGGAAGAACACTAAAAAACCAACCCCAGAATCTGGCACCAGTGATTTAGATGACTACATACTCTCTTCTATGACAGCTATTTAAGATAATCAGCATTACTGAGCTTTACTAATGAAGCATTTCAATCTGTATTCCAAATCCAAACAGGATGCATTTCTCTTCTTTCATCCCTAACAAACACAGAGAGCATAATGCATAATAGGAAGGATTAGGCATTCAGCAATTTACAGTAAAATCCTGTTTGCTTATCAAGGAAAAACAGTTCTGGAGAACTGGCTTGGGTTTTTTAAAGCTGTCATTTAATATTTCAGCAATAACAGGGAGCTACTGTGTTGTATTTTCTGACTGGTAACAAAACATAAATATTCTTCACTGGCTTCTATGTTCAGCAGACAGTATCTGGGTACTGCTTTGTTTGGGTTGGTTTTTGGTTTGGTTTGGTTTTTTTTGGGGAGGAGGTGGTGGTTGTTGTTTTGTTTTTTTAATTAAAAGAACCAGAACATTACTCTCCTGGTAGAATATGAACAAAGAGAATGGTAGAGATATTTCACTGTGGACAGTTTGCTAGTCCTGAAGTTCTTGATTTGGTGCTCCTCAATCTGAAATTCAGATTTTTTTTTTCAGCTGAGAAATTTGGACACTTGCTTTCATTTCAGTCCTGTTTCTCCTACTTTATTAATGTTAAGTTGCACTGTCCTCACAGTTAGCTTGGAGAGAGAGAGGTATGAACCAACTTCTAGACCATATATATATGGACTCCAGATCACTACTTCCATTTTGTTCCTCTCTATTCTTCAACTCAATAAATTTTGCATCCTTAAAGGCAATAAAAAGTCTTATATTTAAAGCAAGCCAGATCTCAGTACTCTTTAGCAAGGAAGAAGGAAAACATTAAAAAGGTGGCACATTTGCCTCACTTCACTGGACAGTCAAGAGTGGAAGATTTATTTTCCTTTCAGCAAATGAAGATAAAGGGTTTGTCCAGAGGTATATATGACACAGGTATAAGAAATGACGAAACTAGTCATGAACTCTTGATTCTGATAAAACTATCAGTTCAGCTAAAGACACAGTGAGGTGAAATTTTCTCCTTGCATGCCACATTTATTTATACATGAAGAGTGCTCGGGAGTTTGAGCCAGAATTGAATTTCCTGACAGAAGAGCATGTTTTGGACAAATCTTTAATCACTCCTTAGTGAAGGCAGAATCTATCATTACCATTACAGAAGTAGCACGTTTAAAGCTACAAATTGGGAAAAACCATATTGTTCGGTGAAACCAAAACAGACCTGAAAGGTGAAACTTAACACTACATAAAACACAAACAAAGGCTAACACGCTAGAATATATACACGGTGATCAATCCATCAGTGCAAATGTTCTTCCAGACACACTTCTGCACACAAAGCTTTCATTATAGAACAGAAAAGACAACAACAAACTTCTCACTGAGTGGCACGACGCATGAATTGTTCATGGGGTTTTTTTTTTACTCCAAAGAAGAGACTACATAAAATAGAAGTAAAATTCTGCTGCTAAACCACTATCTGTGTAATTTTTTTTCTTGGAAGGCAACACACAATAAAAAACCTACAAACAAACAAACAATCTCCTCAGACTTTCTAATCTTTGGGTTACTGGTCAGATATAACATTTTCTCTTTCAAAGCATGCCAAGGCATTAACTTACATTCTCAGAGCCAAAGCACAAAGGAACAAGACACATTCGCACAAAATGAAGAAAACAGAAAAGAGTGACCAGGGAAGAAAGATAAGGGGTGGCAGATGTCTCTTCAAAATTGAATGCATAAATGTCTAGGATTCTGTGAAAGTCAGTAAGCAGAGGGAGATTAAATCCTTTGAATATTTGATTGTGCAAAAATGATGGACTGGAGGAGTTGCCTCAGAATCAACTGGTCATTTTTCCTGTGCTTTAGTGAAATGTTCCCAAGTTGCCTTTTTGTTCTTACTATTATTTTATTTTTAAATAATTTGGCTGAAAACAGAAAAAGTTATTAGATTGGAGTTACACAAGCCAACAGTCATACACAGCATATTTGTATAAAGCTGCTTTCCTTGGAAAATAAAACTAAGATGTTCAAACACCCATAAATGATCACAGATTGCCATCTGTTTCTAATGTAGCATTCAGAGTGAAATAAAAGAATCCACACTGAATGAAAAGACTTCCAGAATATAGCAGTTAAGAAGTGTCTTTCCTTTTCCTACATGGGCTGGATGCACACATGCTTTGAGGAAGGGATCTTTGATATAAGATGAGACACTGATTGTTCAACAAAATAACAAGTGATAGAACAAGAGGAAGTGGTCTCAAGTTGCATCAGGTGAAGTTTAGGTTGGATATTAGGAAGAATTTCTTTACTGAAAGGGTTAGCAGTCATTGGAATGGCTTGCCCAAGGATGTGGTGGGGTACCCATCCATGGAAGTATTTAATATGAGTGTAGACCTGGTGTCTAAGGATATGGTTTAGTTTAGGACTTGTCAGTGTTAGGCTAACGATTGGATGTGATGATCTAAAAGGTCATTTCCAATCTAGATCTGGTGGAATGACATCTACAACCTAGTAACAAGGTGTTCTCTGTTTAGTGCCTGATGTTGGATAAAACAATTCATGTGTATGTGCCTAAAGTTCAGCACTTTTGACCCATATTTCTGCTGCATTCCACTTTTCAAAGACCGTCCAAATTTGACTCCCTGCTGTAGAATTTCAAACAGAAAAAAGTACTGGTTCCAGTTCATTTACACAGCCTCAGGCATCATTGCTATCACTGTTTGTGTCAGAGCAAGCACCGAAGGTTCAGTCTCATTAGGTTACTGTTTGGAATATTACTCCTGAATCAAAAGAATAAGGCTTTGTTTTGGAAGATATAAGTTTCATTTTCCACTTGAAAACAGCAGCCTTAGAAGAAACTGTTTGCAAGACCAGAGCAGTGGGAGACTGGGACATGTTGTCACCTAACTGAAACAGTTCCACATACTGGAACACTAGGGAAAAACCTGAAATCCACACCTTTAGATTATTATCTCCAGGCACCCTGCAATATTATTTTTTTTTTTTCTTACATCATTTGCATCACTCTGTTTTACCTACTTTTCCAAATAAAAATTGTATCTAGGTGACAAGTAATGGATTACCAAAAGTCCTCTTCCAGGAAGGTTGAAAAGTCCTCTTCCAGGCAGTTTTTTACTTCAAATGACATTTCCCATTCTGTACATTAACCAATTAAAAGCTAATCATCATGGTCTATGTAGTGGTGATTGACATGAAAACCAAGTTTCTGCTGTAAGGCAAAATCAAAAGAACAAAAAAAAAAAATTACTGGAGTGTTGAAGGTCATGGCTGTATAATAAAGGATTTGTGACTATGTGAAATTGGAAAAGAAATGGTATATTCTGAAGCTATTTCATCCTATTAGCTCAAGTCAGAAAGAATAAAAGCAAATGTTGTTTCAAAGATTAGTTTAGAATTCTGATGTGCAGTGAATGAACATGACTGGCATTTCCTCCCCTTTCATTGCCCTCATACTTTTTAGTTTGAGTTTATTCTCTTTCTCTACAGAATTTATCCATTCAAAGCTAAGTGAAAAGTTTTGTCTTCTCATTTGTTTTTTTTTTTTTTTTAATGTTTTTTTGTTTGGGGTTTTGTGTGTGTGTTTGTTTGTTTGGTATTTTTTGTTTGAGCCTAGTGTCCAAGTGCAGGACAGTTTTATATATAATTTTTTTTTTTCCCCAACACACATACTCACATTTGCTATTTCAGGAGTTTTCTCCAGTGCAATCATCTGTTTCATTTCAGACAGGTGACCAACACTCAGATAGTTTCCTGTATTTATTCATAAGCAATACAAGTGAAGAAAGTATCCTGACTGTTCACTTTACTACATCAGTGCCCTCCTCCCCTTTTTTGAAGCTCTCTAGTGATATGAAAAGATGGTAGGCTTGCAGTATCAGTGACTTCAATCATTCTTAGAACAGATGTAAGCTCAGATTCCTTCATGAGTCAGATAAATTATTGGTTTACTTTTTTTGCATGTGAGAATTTCAGCAAAGGTATAATCATGAAGGTACTAATGATGGAAAATAGGTATAGTAAAAGCAAGAGATAGAATGAATATGATTCTGTTGGGAAAAATCATTCCACCTTCCTTGCAACAGCAAGATCTTCTGGAATGCATTACAGACAAAACCATGTGGAAAACCTTGGGCTTGTTTAGCATTTCAGTGTCTGAGCTCTCAGAGAAACAAGGGAATAAAAACTTGGCTTGTGACTGCAAATACTTTATGACATGAGACAATTTCTTTCTCCACATCTTGGATAAACTAAATACCAGAGAAGACCAAAAGAAGATTTTCTTTTTTCCTTCCTCTAGAAAGAGAAGTTTACACTAATACTTGGTTATATAGTCCATGTTTATAATCTCAGATTATGATGATTATTATTGTTATTCCTGTGATATAATTTCTGTGGTCTTCACAGATCTTTAAGTCAATTACTTTTTTTTCCTGCTCTCACCAAGAACAACCATTTTTATCTGTCAAAAGCAAAAGTTTCAAAGAGCTAATGTTTCCTTACCCAAAACACCAAAACCCCAACAAACCCCATCAATAATATCTGTACATGGTTGTATATCTCCTTGGTATTTCTGCCTAGAATGGAAGATGCCCAGTTCTAGAAATCTTACCTCATAAGTCCCATCTTCCATCTTTATTTTTGTCATTTTAGTGTGAATATAATTGCTTTAAGGTGTTAGATAAAAAATAAAATCTCAGTGTTTCAGCTAGTGATTTAGTACTGTCAAGCAGAGCTGAATAATTAGCTTTCCTTTTTCTCTATGATATGGCTCTTATACCTGTGCTTCAGCAAAAATACAGTGTTCTACATCCAACGTTAATTTTGTTAAATGACTAACAAAATTTCTGAAAATGGTGATTAATCTAAAGCACTCTACAAAAGTATCTTTAATTCAGCTAAGATTTCCATGGAAAAAAGGCAAGTGTTGAAAATATAAGCGTCGGATGAAAAGCTTTAATTATGTACAATGAGCGGACATGAAACGCTGGTTATTCTCAACCTTGCTGCTTAGTATGGACTCTAGTGAAATTGGCTGAAGGCGCAGGAGTTCTAGCCACCGCCTGTGGGGCAGCACACTGTAATTGAAGAGTACCATGGGTGTTTTGCTAAAAAGAATGTTCAATGAAAGGCCTTTTTTTTCAGGTTATATTTCAAGTCAGAACTGAATCAGCTTGTGAGAAAAGTTTTCTGACTTCCTAAAAGTTCCACTTCATCCAGCTCCTTTGTTAATTCATGCTCCAACTTTTTACCTCCTGTCTAAATACAATCTTGAAACACACACAAACACAGAAAACCAATTTTAGGACACATTAGTATCCAAAATACACCTTCATTGAATTCTCAACTGTGAACATAATAATTAGGGCAGAGACGCAGCATCCCTTTTGCCATATAATATGGGAAATGTGAACAGAGAGATTTGGAGAAGAGTCTGTGAAAGACTAAGACTATAGACTCATTTGAAGTTCCCTGGTTTAGGTTGTCTCCCAGGGTGGTAAGACTTGAACTGAAGAATGATGGATTTTTCTACTTGTTGGATTAACTGGAGAGACAAAGCAAAAGAGTGAAAACATAAGTGCCTGGATCAGAGCCAAGTAGCTAAAAGTATGACTTTACAGTGTAAGCCAAGAAAAGAGAAGGAAAAGATAGAGGTGAACTTAATTTAATACAAGAGTTTTGACATGTTTTGAAACTACTAGCTTTATTTTAAATTACTTCCAATAAAAAGGTAACAAGCAAACTACTAGCTATAAAAGAATAGCTATCCTTCAGCAATAGTTCATGTATGTCATTTTAAAATCTATAAGTTTGATAAAAAAGCTCTGCTATGCAAGAAATGCTCAAACATGTTGTGACTGTTTATTTCTGCATCAAAGCATTTATAAACAAATCTCACTGTGATATAGGCTTTCTTTATTTAGGGTTAAATTCAGTGATCTTTTGTTCCCACGACTAAAACCGTGACATTAATGAAAGGTTGTCTGACAACCACACATCAGTTTTGCCAGTGACAGGAGAACAGGACAAAACATGTAGTCATCTAGTGAGCTATTCAGAGCTACTCAGTTTCTCAGAAATCTTTTCCACAGCTCAGCTCAAGAAGCATTAAACATAAGGCAGAGAAAGCGGGGCATGTATCTGAGCTGAACTGTTAACAGCTAAGAGAGTGCCGTTTTCTCCATGAGGTTTGTGTTATTTGCATTTCAACACTTTCACTAGAGGAAAGCAATTTTCAAGCTGTTAAATCAGCTCCATGGATTGTCTGAATTTCAACTCTTCTTATTGTACCTATCCATGATCTTTTTTTTTCATTAGCATGAAGGTGTGTTGAAGACTCCCAAAGGCAGCATCTTTATACTATAAATAATAATAATAATTAAAAAATATTTTGGATAAAACATTGCTGACTCCTCAAGGCAGATCAGCATCTTCTGCTCTTCATGCTGACCACATCTGTCTGAATTTTGCCACTCCGTATCACCACTTTGTAAAGAGACCACCCATTTATTTTTGGGAGTCTGAGTTTTACAGTTCCAAGCAGATTACATTATGTTGGCCCTGGTGAGTACTACTTCCCAGACTTTTCTAACAGTCTTAACAGGTCAAGAAATTATTTCCCCTGTAGGTACTTTTAGAGGAAGTTTTAGGAAAACAAACCAACCCAATAAATCAAAAGCATGAAACCCCTTTTAAATGCATAATTTTGCTTAATGTAGTTGAAAACAGCTATACTGATAGTGGAATAGAGAACATGTGGAGAAATCTGAATTATGATCAAGCCATCTTTCTCATATCTGACCTAAGGTGAACATTTCTTCCACAGCATAACTGATTAGATGCTCTCACAAGACCTTGCTGTCCTACAGTCATGGCTGAGGCTATAAGCCAAGCAAGTAGTCAGTGATAATTGCAGCTTTTATTAGTATGAACTATATTTAATAGGCAAAAGAATACATCTGCAAGACAATTGATGCCAGTTTACGAAAGATAACAATAATGGCTAGTTACTTGGGATTCATACCCTGCACCTTTGAGTTTGATACGTCCATGGCATTAGACTACACACATTGGAGAGTATGTATCCTGGAGAGATCCTAGCTGAAGAGCTTTGTTTCTAGATCTTAAATCAAATTGTTGGCCTTTTAGTCAAGGTGATAAGTGTTTATCACAGATAAAAGATGATCTAATTAATGATTAGTGAGAACAGAGTTATTCCTCACCTTGCAAGGAAACTATGAGTCATTTGGCCAGGTGAGCTGAGAGCCTTTGCCTGAAAGAGTGCACTGCCAACAGTTCTGAGACAGGTGCTATGATTATTTTTGGAAACTGGTCATGCCAAAGAAAAATAAGCATGCCAAGTTTGGGGTGGGAATTGGCACAACAAATGAAACAAGAAGTGTTATTATGCATTAAATATCTTTTACTTTCTAATTTTCTATCTTCTACCAGAGACCTGTGAACACCATCAGAAAACACCAAGAAACACAATCGCTTGCAGAGAGCCCCATACCCTTATTTCCCAGTCCATCTGATCTACAGCCTGCTGTATGTATCCTGTGAGTCCTATGCTCTGTTTCTATCTCAGAGCAGGCAGGAGTATAATAGCTTCTGAGAACGCTACTACAGATAGTAAGTATAAGAAATAGGATAGGAAATACGAGAAGATGGTATTGATGCATTCTGAGGTATTTTATGATGAAAGCAAGTTAAAAATCTCCATTATCATACAACTTCTCAATGTCAGTCTACAGAATCTAGATCTCCTTTACATTGTCTATGAAACAGTATATGTACAAAATAGCTGCCCTCCAAATGAAGTTGGTCACAGAGGCTTCGTCTGTTCTTGTTGATGGAAGAGCATGTTTCTCAATCAAGCTAATAATATATGAACTAACTTAATAATAGTACCTTGTGACCACTCATACTGGTCCACACAAAAGAGCATGCACTGAGATTGCAGGAGCTCAAACAAAATACATTCAGAAGACAAAAAAGTTAATGAAGAACTCTGTAACTCCATAACTTTTAAGGGCAAAAGTGGTTAAGACATACAGGACAAGGACATTTAAGTAAAAAAATTTACTTTCACAATGCATTTCAGAGGGCCAGGAGCACTCTTTCACCATGAGTAGATTAATACTGTCTTTAACCTAACCAATTGTGTGCTATTTGCTTCCCCAACAGCCTTGCATGCTCATTAGTACAGAATTGATTCTCTCTTATGGCCTCTGCTATTCAATCACTTTTCAGCATTATCTCAGGAGAACAGGTAATCATTGTGGCTGAAAGGGTCAAGCTCATCTGCCTGGTATATTTGAACATGCCCCTTGCAAGTACGGTCCTCAACAACATGCAACTTTGAAGTTGGTTGGATTGTTGCACAACTATCATTACCAAGACCTGCTTGGTAATCTGCTGGTAAATACCATTTATGATCTGAAGTTCCAGAAACAGACAGATATATCTGGATTTCTGGTTTGTCCTCATTTCTTCAAAAAGTAATCTGATCAAAAGGAATGTTCATACATAGAACCTAAGCCCTTGACTCTAACCCTAACCCCTAAAACGTTTAGGATAAGAATTACCAAGGCTCATTTACAGAGTTTTAAACCAGATTTGAAAGGGGATTGGATTGCAGCTGGGTTTGCACCAGTGGGCAGAGTCCTCCTCAGATGCTGGCCCTTGAAGAAGGGGGCTTAACATTTGTGATCCCTCAGACAGATTAAAAAATATTTGCTTTTTAATTTGGAGCATACATATTCCATTTTACTCACTACTACAACTGGAACTCTGATGGTTTCGAAGAATTTACAGTTGGCAACAATCAGTCTGGTTAAAGGCACAAAGGGATTGCTGTAACTATCTTATGGAGGAAAATAAGCATTAAAATAATAAAAAAGAGTATTAAAATATTTTTTTAACAGAATCAATTCACAGCCAGGTAATGGCATTGCTACTGGGATAAAACATGTCAGCTCATATCTATGAACTTCAGCTGAATTTAAAGTTTTACGTAGTACAAGGTGTGGGGTTTGTCCTCCACCTATTTGTCAGATAAATCACTTGGAACTGCCCAGTAGTGCACACAATAATAATTAAACAGCCAGTCTGGAGACAGCACACACAGAACTGCAAATCTCTACCTGTACGGTGCTAAACCCTCACAGAACTTTGCCCCTTCATCAAGATAAGAAGTTTTTATCCTTCAGGGGAACATGCTTTTCTAAAATAAACTGTTTAAATACAATCTTCATTAGCTTCTGAGAGGTGATGAGATCTTGCACAGGAAGGGTAGGAAACAGTAGCACAGGCATCTTGAAATCATGATAAGTCTTACCTGATTATTTCTTATTGCCCGACTGAAGAGCATGGAGAAAACCCAGTCTATAAATCATGCAGCCCTTTGCTTTATAGACAGGTTTAATCAGACACAATCCTAATTATACCTTTTAGAACATTATTAATGCTGAATAATCCACACTTCGATTTTCCAAATAATATGCCAAGCAGAACATTTAGAGCTTTGTAAAAATTGTTTCTGTCACCCAGATTAATTTATTTGGACAGGAAAGCCCTTTCAGTGCTAGTCTTCAACAGCAAAGGGTCCAAAATATCACCAAAGCCCTTGATGTAAGGTTTGTGCCACAACACCAGATTATATCACTCTACAGTTATCACTCAGCTCTGATACTTCTGTCATGGATCATTAGCCAGGTGCTAAGGAGACAAATGGCAGCATTTGCCACTTGACAGCTTGAATTGTTTTTATACCAAAAGCTTATTTTATCACAAAGTACAAATAGTTCTACCTTCTTGATTCACATTCACGTGTTTATGACAATTTTGTAAAGATATTAAAGTAAAAAGTTTCAGTAGAGAACAAAATTACTTTCTTATGAACAATTATCTTCAAGCTTAAAAACCTAGTGTCAATTTATCTGCTATACTAGCAATTTTCAGATGTCATTTACTCACTTTAAACCTCATATTTTCTGTTTCATTATACTGCTCTTCTGAAACCAATGGATTAGTATTTTACAGCCAAACATTTTAAGGTAGTAGCCACTGACAGTTTTCAGTGGCACGTGTTTACTTCAAAGCATTGTACAATAAATGCAGGTCAATACCCTCCCCTAAAGGTCTTTTCCTTTTGCACCCACAGCAAAGGAATGCAGTTAAACAAGTCAGAAAAGAGAGAATTAAACTGGTTTAATGATGTGGCTGTGTTTCACTGGAGTCATACGTAAGAATTAGTTCTTGCAAAAACTCAGGCTATTCATCACTAGTGTTGTGCAGAATAACTCCAGTGCAGCATCTGGCAAGTGCTTGATTTCTCAAGGAAGCTTTATGACAGTTAAAAAAAAACATAAAATCAAGTAATAATTACTTAATTATTTTATAAGTGGTAAAAAAACACGAGGTGCAAGAAGGCACATGGATATAATGTATAAAGCAACCCCCTACTCCAAGAGAGACAAATGTTTTGAGCAATCCCATTCACAGATAAACGTCTCCACAGTTCAAGTGGTGCAGCAGCATATTTTGCCTGCATGTTTTTCCTCAACCACCATAAACTATTAGATTTGTTGTCTATTAATACACTGCTGACATCAGTAAGCTTTTCAACTGAAGTAGATCAGATTAAGAAAGAAAAGAAAAAGGTCAGGACAAAAACTTATTCCAAAACATTCACATCCACACCTTTACACTGTTATGTTTTAAAAATTAGTCCCTTCTTTCTACATTGCCATTACAAGGTTTTAGACAGGGATTATCTGAAGACAATCTAATTCATATAAGGGTAGGCATGGTGGTGTTTTAGTGGTGCATAACTGGAATTCACACCACAATAAACCAAAGAAATATCACATTGACATGCAATGTTGTGCTTCAAGTCTCCTTGCACTTGCAGTGAGCCTTACAGCACTCATCTCTAAAGAACTAGCTTTTCTCTAATTCCTGACTGGAGCCATTGGTTATTTAAATGCCAAGCCTCACAATGGGAGTTGAATTGACAACCTAATTTTCAGATCTCTGCAGATCAACTGGTAGGTTTCTCTAACCTTCCTCGAATTTTAATGACCCTCCATTTCATCAGACAAACATATCCTAAAGCTTGCCTTAAGTGTGTCTTAGTGTAGGTTTTCATCTCTGGATGGATGCCCACTCATGTAAATGCTATTTTCTCCTAAATACTATTTTAAAAGAATTTAAAATGTGCATATATAGATTGATATATATAAATATATAGATTGTGTGTGTTTATATATATATATAGATATATAGATATATACCTCTCTCCTATATATATAGGTATAAATCCACACAAATCCATTTTTTAAGAATACTATAATGAATAAAGGTTAGGAAAGGTTTGGTGTAATAGAATACAAATATCCTGGTTGTCATGGTGAATAAAACTGTATAGTAAGCCAAATAGGTTTCATCTTCTTTAAACTGTTATTCAGATATCTATTCAGGAGAATAAATCTTATGAAGAGCAACTGAGGGAGCTGGCGCTGTTTAGTTTGAGAAAGAGGAGGCTGAGGGGAGACCTCATTGCTATCAACAACTACCTGAAAGCACATTGTAGACAGGCTGATGCTGGTCTCTTCTCACAGGTAATTAGAATAGAATGGAATAAAATAAACCAGGTTGGAAGAGACCTTTGAGATCATCATGTCCAACCCATCATCCAACACCAATTAGTGATAGTACAAGAGGGAACAGCCTCTTAGTTGTGAGTGGGTAGGTTTAGACTGGGCATTAGGAAAAATCTTTTCAGGGAAATGGAAATCAGGCATTGGAATGAGCTGCCCAGGGTGATGGTTGAGTCACCAACTCTAGATGTGTTTAAAAGTCATTTGGATGTGGCGCTTGGGGGTATAGTTGGGGTTCTTGGGGTGAGCCTTGTAGAGTACGGCTATTGGTGGACTTGGTGATCCTGAGGGTCTTCTCCAACCTGAATGTTTCTGTGATGGTATTTTGTCATTTGGGAAACAAACAAACAAACCAAGAAAAACACCAAACCCCCCTGACCAAAACAACCCACAAAACCACAAACACCAACAAGTAGACCATGAAAATAAAAAGTATTAAAGAACTGTGTAAACTGTAAAAAAAGTAAGGTTTCTGTTAGCAGCCTGTGAGTGGAATCACACCACCACAATTGTTAATGCGAAACTTACTATAAACTTCAAGTGTCATACAACAAAATTCACTAAACTAGTGAACAGGGATATCTGTGTTTGAATTTCACTTTCCTTTCTAATCAGACACTATTAAAGTGATGCCTTTCAACCTACATAAACATATTAATAATTTTTTAATACTTTTCCATTCTTAAAACAGTTTTTCAGGGCAATGATTTGAACTAAAACCAAAAAAGGCAACAGACACTGAAAATTAATTTTTCTAGTGTTAAGATAAGTTAATTAACTCAGCAGGTCTTAATGATACGCTGAACCAACAGAGGAGTTAGTTCTTTAAGTCATAATGTTATTAAAACAATTCTTGCATAACAATGTATTTATTTTTATTATTAGCTTAAATTTGACAGATACTGAGCAGCCCTGAAGATTAATACTGATGCTGAAGTAACCAATGAATTCCAGAATGAGGCCATTGAAGTTCTAAGCACAGCTGAGGAATACCCATCATCAGCCTCATACAAGATAATGGCTAAAACAGTCTGTAAGGTCTCCTCAGTAGCATTCAGTTGCAGACATTCTGTTGTCCAGGTTAATTTTATCAATAACTTTAACTCTGAAAACCTATCTGATCTTGACACTTCGTGTTAAAACATGATCTTGTTTAATAGGATTCCTCAGCAGTCCAGAAGAAACCAGCAGCACATTCTTATGCAACACAGTTATTAATAGAAACTTCAACATTTTCTTTCAATTAATTAATTATCCAAGGAAAGGGGAATCATATATTTGAGGCAAACCACGGCAGCAGAAGTTAATACTTTGTAGCCATTACTGGATTTAAATCAAAATCGGCAACAATACAAAAGCTTAGAAAAGCCTTTCTGGCTCATAAAGAACTCACAAAACGCCATACTGTAGCAATGTGTATGTGAGCCTGTTTAGATATTTTTCTGAGTTGTCCTCACATGAGTGAGCAAACTGGCAAAATCTAGAGCGTCTAGCAGTCATATAACAAAGTATCAAAAGAAATAATGCAGAATATTCACTCCTAATAAGCAAGGCCAGAGACAGTGGCTGTAAAGTATCTCTCTGATGTTTACTGGACCTTTATCTCTGGGAATAAAACCTTTGGAAAAAAAAAAAACAAAGAAACAAGGAAGGTATTGTTCAGCCCACTATTATTTCAGTTATGACTCTATTTCAAAGACATACTAAAATCTTAAATTAAGGTACTACTGAAACAGAAACAGACAAAAACATGTACCAAAGTGTCTTTTAGTCACCCAGTCAAAATAAGTTTTTTTGCCTTTTCTGGACAGATGGGAAATTTTATTGCTCTTTGGCCTTGTGAAGCTGATTAAGCTCCAGTGAGGGAAAAGGAATTTTGTTCCCCAGTCTGCAAAAATGTTGACAATTATACAAGGCAGATTGTTTAACTTTAAAAAACAAACAAACGAACCCCACTAACACCACCAAGAAAAAAATCTTGCCAGGAATCCTGTATTATTCTGTGGGTTTTGCCTTTAAGTTGACTAAAAAGAGGATCAATCCATTTTAATTTAAAATAATGAACAAATAAATCTTGATTTGAAACAATGCTGCAGTAAATAATTTTGATATCAATTTCTAGAGCTTTCTGCATCACTACATTGCAGTTGTGACAGCATTTGCCTCAGCTGTTGAGCTCTGAGTGCCTGTTTCCCAAGCTAGTGTTGCATTTACCATTTGCAAACACAGTACATCTCCATCAATGTCAAATTCAAAACCAGTCTCCAGAATATGTTTTGTACTTTATATATTAGTGGCCTTTAAATCTTTGTTTAAAGGCTTCTGTCTGTTCTTTTTATTTTGGAATTTAATTTAGTCATGGAAGGTTAATTGGCCTTTAGATTTATAATTAGGACAGTGAGTCAGCTCTTCCCATCCTGTGGTATGGCCACTTTTATACTAGTCTCAAAAGAAGAGAATGCAATTCGTAATTTTATGCAAATATCCTCTCAGCTTTAAATGAAATAAAGATGGAAATATTTTCAAGTCTTATCTGTGCAAGAACCCCACACCAAAAGTTTTCATTTTAAGCACTAGAAAGCACATAAAGGAAAAAGGTCTCATATCTCACTTATGGGGAACTATTTACATTAGTGGAGACTACATTTCTGAAAGAAGTGAGAGACTGCAAGTTCTCTAACCAAACTGTTGTGTACCAGGAAAGGTCATTTTGACAAATCCCAAATGTTTCACAAGAACACATCAACTTCATCAGCTTTTGATAAAACATTATGGTATAGCTTTCCTTCAACTTAAACACGTGTATTTAGCTGACCACAAAGTGTTTCAATAACCATATTTACCAGAAAATATTTTTGCAATCTCAGCAAAACGCAAAGTAATCCATTGTCAGAATTGTGGGAATTGAAATCCAAGATCCAGCCAGATCCAAACCTCTACCTGTTATAGCTAAAAGATAAAAATCCTGTTATGTTTCCGTTTATTGTAGTTTGATTTATTTTAAGTCACATGAAGTGGGAAAGAAGAGGTCCATATGGAAGTAAAATGGTGACTACTGAATTCACTCCTGCTACACAATAGTGACTGTAGTGCTACTGGAACTACAGCAGAAGCAGTGATGGAAATGTTATACCTTCTAACAACCTATACAGTGCTTACTGACAATATTCTGCTTCAAGATACTGAAGGGTGCAACAAAACTCAGTCCAAGCTTTTGCTCTCTATGAAGTGCATACAAGCATCAAACTTATGAATGCAATTGAAGCTTTGGAGACTCATATCTTAGTTAAGACTAAGGCTAATTAGCTTACTGTTTGTGAGCCAGTCGAAAGGCATGAAATGTAAGGACTTAAAGAATTGCAAACTACAGAGTGAACCTATGTCCACAGAAGTTTGTATTCCACTTATGAAGTTACTACCCAGTGGGTTACCACTGCATTCTGATATCACAGCTATTAGCAGAGATAAAGCTGAAAACTTACCTACCAAAACTTCTGCATTCTTTATAAACTAATCTTTCTCTGCTTGCCTGAAGCAACCTCATCTTACCTCCTGCCTAACATTTTTTGATCCACAGATTCCACTGTACAGCTGCTAGAAATATGTGCTCCAGGACAGTTTAAACACCCATACAGAAATTGCTGAGAAGAGGAGAAAGGAAATTTTGAGTCTAAAGCATGTATTTAAACTTTTACCCATCTCCCTTTTTTTGCTTCTCTCATTCACTGAATATTTTTTAATTTATTTTCTGAGGTAAAGCACTAGTTAGGGGGAAACATAACCAATTGAAAAGAGCTCTTTGTGACGTAAATTGTGACTTTGTTGCAAACATCTGCACATCTGTATCAGTTTTCAGAAAGAGCAGTAATTTTCCCCAACTCTCAAACTTTTGATACCACACTGACAGTGGTCACATTTCAATGATATTTCCAGCCAGCCATGTCTCTACTAGCAGCTGGTTTAAGATTGCCAGTGCTATAGCACATGGGAATGTTAATTTTAATGCTCTGAATTACTTTCCCCCCCCGCCCCCCATTTTGTAATACAGAAAAGGTTAGTAGCAAAAGTATAAAAAAATTAGAAAAGAACTGTTCAAAGTAATGGAGATGATGCTTAAAGGGGGCAGTGTTACTTGCATCTACTCAGAGTCACCACAATTCACAGAATAAACACATTCATTACAGCAGAAAGTTAAAAGGAAATAAAATTATCCTTATTAGTCATTCATAAACAGTTAATAATGTTGAATGTGCTTCTGTTTTGTTGAAGGAAAAGAGAGAATCAGTGTGTGTGACATCATGGATGCATTACATGAACCTGGACAGCACTAACTGAAAAGCAGACTGCAAGAAGGATGGGTTATGCGTGTCTGGCTTGTGCAGAAGCAGTAAGCAGATGTCACTTATAGAAAGTTTGCAGTCTTGGGCTTGTGCAAATGGCCAACAAGGTGAATCTCTGGGATACCAAGTAATCTGGACCTTTCTTTTTCTTTTGATTTCTCTCTCCTTCAACCTGATCTATTCTTGTCTCATACACTGCAGACTTATGTGACTAGAATTCTATCCTCAATTCTTTTGTAACTTAACAAGCATTACATTTGCTTTGGAATCATTTAGAAATTTCCCAAATAACACTTTAGGATGTAAGTTACAGTGCAGTGAAGCTGGCTTTTCTTAGGTTTCTGGAATATTTCAAAATGAGATTTGGGATTCAGCTGCAATTGTACAGGTTTGAATCTGATCCCCTAATGTACCACTGGCTTTAATTTCACTAATATGTCTCTGTTTATTCTTGTAGCTACTGCATGCAACTAAACCATCTGCTGGCATTTATCATATCCACTACTCTGCACCTAGCAAGAAATCCTCCTTCTTCTTTCAAGGCACTTGTAAACAGCATTCTCATGGAAATATGATGGTCAGTTTTAGAGGCTCTAGCAGTAGGGTTTCCACAAGATCAAGTTTAATATCCATGTCATTAACCCTTATTACATAGTGTGGTGGGTTGAAATTTCCCCAAGCATTAACTTTTGCAAGACCAAATGAAGCTGTATTTACAAGAAAAAACCTACACTCTACAGTGGAAAGCAATGAATATGTACAAAATATACAGGATTTACAATATTATACAGACATTTGCAATTAGCAAACAACTCCCCATGTCAAAAAGACCAGTCATCCCACTGCCCCCCAGCCCCTGTCCCAAGAGAGGAGCAGAGAGAGAAGTAGTGGATTAGACTTAGCCAAGGTCAGCCAAAGCAGATTATCTCTCCTGAGCAAAGCAAAACAGCCGAGATCAGAAGAGAAAAGGGGGAAAATTGTTACAGTACAGCTCCTCTTATTCCAGATATTTACCTAATTAATTGTTTAGAATGATGTTTTGTTTTCCTTTTTACGCCCAGTAGTGATTTATTTATATTTTTCTACTTTTCTGCTTGAAATCTGCAGCTAAATTTTAAAGGCACAGCCTAAAACCACCACACATAGTCTATAGGCCTTTCTTTTCACGCACCGTTCAAAAGCCACCAGCTGTTATGTATCCTCAGACTCCTAATAGACGTATTTCTCCCCTTATGATTTTCATTTACCTAAGCACCCACTTACTGGCGTTTCTGGCCATCTCTCTTTGATGTTCTGTTTGTTCTTAAGTGATAGAGACTCAGATATCAAAACTGTCAGTGTTTTCTTTACTTAATTCCTAACTACTTTAGAACCATGTTTCAAGTCCCTTCTGCCCAAATAACAATTCTGATTGTGTCTCAGCTTCTCCATGAAATGGACTCAAGTAGCAGCTTCAGTTTCTCAGAAAGTTTGTTGGTGCTTTCATCAAAACCATGTCACTGTAGTGAAGAGCTCAGTTCTCTTTTCAGGCAGGAATGTTTAAGATAGTGGAATCCAGTTGTAAGTGAAGGGATCAGTCTGGGCGGCAGGATGGGGATTGCTGCATCAGCATTAGAAAGCGCAATCGTTAGAAGCTTTCAGAACCTAGCGGAAAAGAATGACGTAGAATTACCGCGACCAGCTCTTATAGAGCTACTGGAATGGACCCGCAGGCGGGGACTTCTTACTTCTACGCAAGAAGTATATTCTAAAACGGCATGGGAGAACATAGGGAAAGAACTGTGGGAGGCGGTGCAGAATGGGACTAAGGGAGCTAAGCAAATGGCTCAGACCTATCGTGTAGTCAAGCAGCTAATTGAACAAGTGCATGGAGAAGCTACGGTCGCGGCAGCTGTTCGAACGGCTATCCAAGGTGATCAGAGTGTGCCTGTGGCTGCCGACTCAGACGAGTTAACCCTCAAAGAGCCTTCTAGTTCTTGTAGCGGACAGCAGACAAAAGGGGGCAGCCCTTGTTCGAATTCAGAAGCTCCGCCAGCTTACCAACCCGGCGAAGCTGTCTGCCCTGTATTAACTACAGCTGAGAGGCTCGCTTGGGGAAATGATGATGATTTGCCACCGTGGCAGCCCGATCCACTCCCGAGCCCCTCTGCTCCTACCAGTCATGCTCCTGCCACCGCTGCTGATATTAAACCACACGCAGACCCACAGCATATCTCCCTGCCTAAAGATGCAGATAGTGATGATGATATGGAAGTAGATATGAATTCTGGGGGCTGAACAGACCCTATCGAGCATTGAGACAGGAGCTGCGTCTACAACAAGCTAATATGCAAAACTTGTTAAATCAGATGCAACGGCTAGATAAGGGTTCCAAACGAGCAGATGTTAAAAAGGCATATAAAGAAGCTCATGAAGCAATTGTAAAAGGTTTGAAAGCTGTTGAGGAAAAGGTTGATCAAGATGAACAAAGGCATGAGCAATACTTAGCCAGTTTTGGAACTAATTCATGGGTACCTAGGGATCCTAACTTTGATCCAAACTTAGAAGGGCCATTATTAAATATACTGAGTTGGTACCCTCTGATATAAGAGCTATCATGGAACTGATACTTTCACCCACAGCACTTATGTTATGGATGGCCAAATGGCAAGAATTTTTAGAAGCACAACAAATAGAAAACTTGAACTTACCCCCAACAGACCCACTCCGTGCTGCCTCTTTAGCTATGCTCATGGGGACTGGACAGTATCGTGATGTTAATGTCCAGGCTGCTTGTCATCCTAGAGTCCGAAATGCCTCAAA